>JAHKKF010495179.1:0-10239 GCA_019740295.1 Labeo calbasu | reverse complement strand
AAGCAGTGTGAAACATGATTACAGATAACCCAGGATTCCGTTTATCCGGGGTTTAGGATAACCCTGGGTTAACAATTTCGAGTGTGAAAAGCCCTTATATAAGTCTTGGACTTCCTTTTCCTATTTGCTGAGTATTGTCTAGCGTTCAGCACTCTTATGCTGCGTCCCAATGTGCCTACTTATACTACGCCCTTAAAGCATGTACTCTTTTGGTAAAGAAAAAGTACACAATTTTGAGTGTGTAGTAGAAAGGTAGGTTTGGGACATACTATTACGTCACACAACTGCGTCTTTACCCTGTCACAGTAAACTTCTGAGGGCAGGCCCTTCTGGGGAAGAGCGGGGTCCACCGCTTTCTATGGTGCCCTTGGGAGATCAGTCTGCCAACCCTGCTGGTACTCCAGGGCGCAGCAGTCTCCAGCGAGCCCACACCTCAGTCTCTTTTGCCCGAGCGATCTAATATGCAGTCTGCTCATATGCAGACAGCATTAATCTCCTTGGAGAAAGATAGCCGCAGCAGCGCAAGCGTGGGCTTCCGAGCCCCAAGAGAGAGCACTAGATCTAGGGAGAAAGTCAAAGAGAGAGCGGACCCATTTCTAACCCGTTCGTCAGATCCATGCTGCGATCCCCATGTCCGCAGTCGCCGCTTTGTCTCAGCAAAAGCGGGACCTGAGCCGCGGGGAAGCTCACAAGGGCTCCCTCCTCAAAGAGAGCTCTCCGGGAGCGAAGCGTGCGCAGCGAGAGTGCGGGTAGTCAGCTCTCTCAAAAGCTGACACAGCCCTCTTCGCCGCAAGCTCTCATTCAAAAGGGGGAAGGACCACAGCACGGGCTTCCGATCAACAGAAAGAGTGCTAGATCTAGGGAGAAACGCAGAGAGAGGGCGGACCCGTCTCTAACCCGTCTATAGATCTATGTGCGATCCCCATGATCACAGCCGCCGCCCTGCCTCTGCAGAAGAACTGACTCCCAGGCTTCGCTCCCAAACAGACAACAAATAGACTGTGTATCCCCACCCAAAATAGCACGGGCACAGAGGGACACAAAGTCTAAATTGCCACCGCTTATATTCGAAAGAATGCTTTGTAGGACATAGGGACACTTTCAAATAAAAACTGTGCAAACTGGCACAAAAAACACACACAGAGCGATTGCTGAAAGACAGAAGCTGCCGGCTGCACGCACCACACATGCTTTTAAGCTTCCTGGTCTCTACGTCACCCCGCCCACGACGTCTTGCTTCTCCACTGGACTGTATGCACACGTGTTTCAGAGTGGGGTCACGCTGGATGCATTCCCCATAGCATTTCGACCCAGCTCGAGTTCCTGAAGGGGAACAATCGCTTCCTGTAAGCATGAATGGGTTTCTTACACCTCTCTACTGGAATTTTGGACAACTCTTCTTTTGCAAACTGCTCCAGGTCATTCAGATTTGAAGGATGCCTTCTCCCAACTGCTGTTTTGAGATCTCTCCATAGGTGTTCTATAGGATTCAGATCTAGACTCATTGCTGGCCAGTGCTTTTTGAAGTGTGTTTTGGGTCAGTGTCCTGCTGGAAGACCCATGACCTCTAAGCCGCAGCTTTCTGACACTGACTACGTTGCGCCTCAAAATTCTTTTGTAATCATCAGATTTCATGATACCATTCACACAGTCAAGGCATCCAGTGCCAGAAGCAGCAAAGCAAAACATATTTGAACCTCCACCATGTTTAACTGTAGGGACTGTGTTCTTTTCTTTGAAGGCCTCGTTTCTTTTTCTGTAAACAGTGCCATGATGTCCTTTACCAAAAAGCTCTACTTTTGTGCAACCTCACACCACAGAACACAAAGTCCAACTGAGGAGGGAAGGTGGGAGCTCTGGAAAAGGCAGTAATAAAGAGAGTCCAAAAGAGTTAATGGGGATTAGAAGGTGGGAGGAGCCAGGAGCAGGAGGAGCCAGACGGAGGTCCAGAGACCAGCCAGGATGAGGCCCCAGGATGAAGTCGAGGGAGGGAGAAGTCATGGTGGAGAGATGGCAGGAGACACAAGCCACTGGAGGTAGAGACGCAGGTGGAGGCAAGCAGATGGAGAGCCAGGGTGACACTGAGGATCAGGAGGGCCAAGGTGGAGCTGAAGGGTTAGGCGACCGAAGCAGAGGCAGGGACAAAGGCCAGAGGGATGAAGTGACGAGGTGAAGCCAGGGGAGTGGAGTTCTGAGGCAGCGGATGGTCGATGACTGACCAAGGTGGAACCGGAGGGACGAGGGAGCCCGGTGGAGCTGGTGGGATGATGGGCCACAGTGGAGAAAAAGACATAGCAGCCAAGGCGGAGCCGATGGGTCGAAGAACCTAGGTTGCAGTCCAGGACTCTGAGACTAGAGGTGGAGACAGGGGATCCTCACGCCTAGGTGGAGCTGGGGACTGGAAGTCCCAAGGTGGATCAGAACACCCAGATGGCACTGACTGAGGGTGAGCTGAGGGACTGACAGGCACCAGCAGAGTCAGGGCTGAGGAACTGGCTGGTTGTAGAGGAAGTGGGAGAGGGAGGCTGGGTGGGAGCTTAGGTGATGCAGGAGAGCTGGATGGAACCAGCAGAGACTCAGGAGACACAGAAGACACAGGAGAGCTGGACAGAACCAGCAGAGACTCAGGGGAGCTGGACGGAACCAGCGGAGACTTAGGAGTGCTGGACGGAACCAGCAGAGAGCTGGTTATTTCCTCCCCAACCCAGTGAATAAGATCCTCTTAAAAAATGTCCATCAATTCCTCAAAATAATGTCCGGAGGCCAGTTGCAGCTCACCCTCAGTGTTGGGAGTGTGGGCAGGGCTTCCCTCCAAGCCCTCGAATTCGACCAGTAAACGCTGCTAAAACAGTATCGGTGGATATAGTTAGGGGGCTGACTTATTGTCACTGACTGCACTTACTCTTTGCCTCTCGGACATCCAGTCCGACAGTGGGACCTCCCCCACCCTAGCAGTACACCAAAGTTGCAACTAGCCATGTTGCGATGCAAGTATCATACATTTAACCAAACTAAATCAAGGTTTATTGTAAGCAGTAAACCGCTTTGTTACAAAGGTGCTGATGGTTCGCTTAGGTGGATAACTAACCAACCTGATCTCATGATGAAAATGCATCTGTGTAAACTTTGCGCAAGATGCAAAATACGAAGTGCCATATGCATTTCGTGACATATTTGATGTAAATAGTGGCACTAAAATTCTTTTTTATTTTCTCTGAAACAGATAAACATACATTTTTACGTTTTATGTGAACTTGGTTTTGTACGTCACCACAGTTCTAACTTGAAATGTCCATTGAGTGGCGCTAAAACTCCATGCTCCGTGACGTTTTAAAATAACATCTGCACTACACCTAAACCTACCAGATAGTATGAACAAAAATGAATCTAACACAGGGGTCGTCAACCCTGGTCCTGGAGATTGACTTTCCTGCAGAGTTCAGCTCCAACCCTGACCAAACACACCTGAACCAGCTAATTAGGATCTCAAGGAGCACTTGATAATTACAGACAGGTATGTTTGATTAGGGTTGGAACTAAACTCTGCAGGAAAGTCGATCCCCTGATCTAACACAATTGCAAGCATGCAATTTTACATTTTTTGATCTCCCATCTTTCAGTGAGTCATGTTTTTCACGGGAGTCATACCCAAGATTTCAACATCCTAAGTCCAATTACGTGCCAGCTGATCTATTGGGCAAGCTTGTAATGTCCAGTGCCCATTTTCGAACCCTTGGTAAATTATTACCCCCTCTTGTTGAAATTGCTACATGATTGCCTAATCCTAACTCCACCACCACACCTAACACTAAACCTATCAATATTTGGAGGGGTAGTAATCTGGCAGGGGTCAGAATTTGACACAACACTGGAAAGTAAAATACATGGAGCTGTAATCATAACTGTGTACAAAAACTACTACAAGTTCTTGCTGTTTTACCACCTGTAGTGTCCATTTCTGTTGGAAACTGCAGTGATATGTGCTTTTCAGTTCCCACAGGTACAGTTTTGTCATGAGACCAGGTAGGAACTAACTCTGTTTCCATAGCTTCATTCCACAGGTTTCCATAAAGGTTTTAATTCATTAATATACTTCCCTTTACCCAACAACTCCTTAGTCTTTATGCTTTAGAAGGAGGCAGTTCAATTGCTCTAGTCACTGAAGGCCCTCACAGGGTTCCTGTACACCCCTTCCTGACCATTCCTGACACACGCCACAATAGCTGTGTCATCAGAATGTTTCTGTAAATGGCAGGACTCAATGTTGAATTTAAGGTCTGATGTGAATAGAGTTAAAAGAACGAAGCTAAGGCAGTCCCCTGTGGTGCTCCAATGCTGCTCAACACTGTCTCAGAGACATAGTCCCCCAGCCTGATAAACTGTGGCTGACCTGTCAGTCAGTTAACTAGGTAGTAAAGGAAGGATCTACCCTCATGCACTCGAGTTTGTCTCTCAGGATGGGTGGCCTGAAAAGTCAAAAAACATCCTCACCTAACAGCCAGGCTCATCCAGGTAAGAACAGGTATTTATAATGACATAGCTTCAATGTGGAAAGGTCTGAAAGGCATTACAAACTACAAGACAACTTGCTAAAGACTTAAATGAGTTTTATTGTAGGTTCGAAACTCCCCCACTCGTTCAGACCATGTCTTTACACAACCATTAACACCCCCCCATGCAGTTTGCTTACTGAGCAAACAGGTCTGTGGATCATGCAGTCAACATGGGACTGCACTTCATCCTGCAACACCTGGACAAAACAGGAAGTTATGTGAGGATCCTGTTCGTGGACTTCAGTTCCCAGCTCTATATGTCAATGGATCACCAGCTTTTTGACAGATAGGCAACAGCTAGTGAGAATGGCTAAATTCACATCCAACAGCCATCAACCATCAGCACTGCTGCTCCTCAGGATTGTGTCCTCTCCCCACTGCTTTTCTCCCTGTACACCAATGACTGCACATCTAAAGACCCCTCTGTCAAGCTCCTGAAGTCTGCAGATAACACTACAATCATTAGCCTCATCAAGAACGGTAACCAGTCTGAATACAGACAGGAGGTAAAAGAGCTGGCTGTCTGGTGCTTGTCAATACCTATCTGAAATCACATGTCCAAATCCAGCTTTCAACCAATGATTTTAAAAAGTACAGAGAGTAAAGTGGGGACCATTAAATATTATTGAAAATAGTGATAGTGTGTACATTCAACAACTGTTGAAATGGAGTTAATTCTACCAAAGTCAATGGCCAAGTGCCCAACTAAAAGGAGTACTAATATCCATAATGGTAACAGACTTCAGCAATCTTTTTACATGTACCATATGAAAGAAATAAAATCAAACTGGTTTGCAATATGTGAATATGGTAATTCTGTTTTTGTAGTTGTTTAATCATCCTCTGGTGAGATATTGATTTAATCAAAGGCTGTGTTGCTGTAAGTAGTTTCTGCTCACTAGAGGGTGACATGAGAGTGGATTTTCAAACCTAACCTGTCTCACTCCCACAAAAAAAAAAAAAAAAAATCCCTTCCCATCCCAATCCCACGAAAAAACTGGGGGGAAATCCTGTCCCGTCCCAATCCCAGAAGAATGACTCCTATTCCCTCCCACTCCTGTGTTTTTTTTTGTCTGATAATTGCTCATAACGTGTAATACAGCAATGTGAAATAAATGCAGATGTGCAGCTACCATATTTTTAAAGTTAACAGACAATACAAAAAGAAAAAAAACTTTAAATTGCTGAGTCAGCAATTTAATTAGACATCAAGAATCAGCGTATGAAACTCAACAATGGTTACAATCAGCAAAAGAAAATTCTATGCAGAAATGCATGCTGGGTATCAACATAATTGAAACTCATTCATGATTCCCAGCATGCATTGCAGTTGACCTGTTTATCTGAATTAGTTTGGTGATTGTCACCATTGTTGAGGTTTGTATGTTGAGTGTTGATGTCTAAATCTTTGCCACAGATTTTTTTTTTTTCATTTGTGATACCGAACATTTACATCAATAATGATATTCATCCATATTATTTAGCATAAGTTCTCAATTTTATTGTAGCTTGACATCCATCACAAAAAGTAATCGACTTCAACTCAATTTTAAAACACTTTTTTAATAGCATAAGTGTTTACATTGAAACACTATTGTAGCACATAAAAAAAAATGACTTAATGAAAGGCAAGAATGAAGAACCCAACTAAAGCAATCATTGATCACAGTAATGGTGTTTTTTTGAAATGTCAAAATTTTTTCAACATTAATTGATTTAATGGCATTAACATTGAAAAATCAACTATTTTTAACATTGATTCAATGGTTTTTACCTGCTCTCTTGCTATTTGGGATGCAATCACAGCCTTCAGTAAACCACATAGAGTCTAGTCTTTAACCAGAAATCCCAAAACTGAGCCATAACAAAGCCAAAAAACAAACAAACAAAAAAAGAACAACAAAAAAAAAAAACAACCCATATCAGCCAGGGATCCATCATTAGGCAGTAAAACACACAGTTACACCTTTAGACATGGCTCGGTTTTGGGGTTTCTGGTTAAAGACTGCTCTCTATGTGGTTTACTGAAGGCTGAGATTGGATAGCACTATTAAAACTGGTTATAGTTACAGTTACAGTTATGGCTCATGTGTGGCTCATGTCTGTAGTCCAGATCTGGGCCACTCAAGGGTTGTAATTCTTTGCTGCACTTGGGCCGAGTGTAACTGCTTGGCCCAGAGCTGGGCCAGATGTCAATTGCTATGCCACACCAGAGCAAACAGAAGGAGAGCATAAAAAGACAAGGCAACTAGAATTAAGTTCAAAATTACAATATTTTATAGTTTACTTATATAAAAGGTATATTTGTGTATAATTTGTGTATGTTATTTTCCTGTCCTGTGATTAATAGTGGAAAAAAATGTCAGCCTCTACTGCTCACCTCTTCACTTTTTTTCTGTTCTAACTGTTTCTCTTATTCTCAGTGATTCTGCTTGTTCATCGTAGGTGTCATCACTAATGCTCAGTGATGTTTTTTCTTAATAAATAATTTCTTAAAATTAATTTGGAAAATTGTTTTGGTTTTTAACTACAAACACAAACCAATTTCAAAAGGACACTTGCATGCATCTTTCAGCATTTACTTTGCACAGTTTTTTTATTTGTACACAGGATTGTGCAGTGGGTTAAGGGTGAAGAGGATGTCTTTATCTCTTCGCTCCTTCTCCTTCCGTATTTTCTTCTCCTCCTTTTTCTTGGCCTTCTCTTCTGCCCAGATGAACAGAACAAGTGGCACTTTTCTCTTGCTCTTTGACTCCTTCTGGACATTCACATGGTGCCGGGTCTCATTCTTGGGACCTTCAGGGGAGGTTACACAGAACAGCTTCATCATGTGCTCATCCATCTCCTCCTTTTTCTGAGAGGCTTCATCCAAATGGCCTTCTATGGCCTTGGAGTCTTTCTCTTCCTCAAATCCCAGGACCTCCGCCACTTCACCCGCCCACACTTCTTCCAGCACCTCACTGTCACTCTCCAACCAAGCAGGCATTCTTGGAATAATTTCAGCCTCCAGTAGTCGGGGGCGTTCAGACTTTAGTAAGTCACAGGCCCGGATGGTCTTCCCTGTGTACTCCACATACTCGTTCTCCTCATCCTCTACAAACCAGTGTGCTCATAATCAAGATAATACATTAAAATAATATGGTAAGACATGCCAGTTTGCAATATCAAGCTGTAAAACGAGCTGTTTTGTATAGTTAAAAATAGCTGAGCACTGATGAGACCAGAAGCCAGATCCATAAAACTTACAAATGGCCACACCAACTCTTATGGGAAGAAAAACGTGGATACATTCAAAAGTTTGCAGCCAGTGCACATTTTTTTCACTTTTTTCCACTAGTCATATAAAGTCTCTGCATGAAAGTCTAACACAGCGAAGAATGTCAGACAGACATAGACACTTCTGAACCAAACATTTGCATATATTCAGTAGCTGTAAATAGTCAAGTAAAGCTCAGACCCCTCTTGTTCTAGGCATGAATAGCTGAATATCTGGCTGTGCTGCTCATTAATGTGTGTGTTTCTATAACATAACATTACCGCTGTGGAACGTAACACCAAAATATATACACTCCAAGATGACAAACAGTTGACCGCACTGTCTACAGCGTAACTATGAGAAATTACATAAAGCCAGTATATTTTTTTCTTTTTTTTTCCTTTTGAGAGGAAGGTGAGCTTGTCCTGACAATTAAATCGTTCTGAAAGTCAGTATTTGAGGCTCAAACACTACATTACATGACTCTTTTCTCTTACATGCTGAGTACTTTACAATTTTTTTCATTAAATAGATCATGTGGTATGTAACACATACACAAGTTTTGTTGTGGTCTTGCTGGGACAGAAAACAACAAATGCTAGTCCACCAGCATCCCAGCATGCAAAACATACATTTTGCTGGTCCACACTTGCTTACCGTGCTGGGGACCAGCAAACCAGCAACCAGCATTCCATGCTGGTTCCAGCATGCAAAAACATACCTTATGCTGGTGACCAGCACTGCTGGATTTTTCAGCAGAGGACTGCCAAGAGCTCAATATCCTGAGTGCAGATCCTCTTCACTGTAATATGACCAGGGTTGCACCATCTGTTGTTCACAAATAAAATAATTCCCCACCTTTATTCTTTCTGCCCATCTTCACATCGCTGTCTGCTCACACCATAGATAAGCCATCAACAGATGCATCGGGCATGTTGTTGTTTAGCCAGGATCCCACAAAACACATTAGGCTACACTCTCAGTACAGGTGCTGGTTCCTCACAAATGCTTCCAGCTCATGGCTCTTATTGGGCAAACATTCCCCATACTTTTAGTATCGATGGCAGAAACAGCTTGTATCTCCAATACCTGGCTTTCAGATTTTGCTTTAGCTTTGCAGCTGCAGTAGGGATTCTGCAGCTCAAGCCAGTATCAGATGTTTAACGCAAATTTTCAGCACCAGAAGATCATCTAATTTGACTTACGCTTTACTCATAATGAGAAAAAAGAAAAAGCACTCAAACACAAACAAAAACGCACACCAACGAGAAGAGCTACTCAAACATGTTGCCACTCATTATGGCGCAGGTATATTATTCTAGCTTTTAAAGAAACAGTTGCAAAGATACAACTTTTTCAATCTGTATTGCTGTATAGCTCTCTAGGATGAAGTGCTTTTTTTTTTTTTAATGAGAGGCTTAATAGAATGAGGAGTTATGTAAGTAACCTAAGTTCTGTGAATGAAGTCAATACTCCACAGTATGGATCAGCCTCGCTATAATCACCATCTACAAATACAGGTGCTAAGTAGTCTGCACTTTCTCTTTAGCTGACTAGTGACAAGCGCTCTCTGAGTGACAACGCCGTGTGGCGTGTTGACCACATTCACACAACCTAGGTTCTTTTTCATCTCAGTCAACACGCCACAGTATGGCTCAACTGTGTACCAGATGAGGTCAGGAGGGGAAATAAAACCAAACGGAGCAATAAAAACCAATGGAAATAATTCATGGCAACAGAACATTTTATTCGTTTTTCTACTAAATCAGCAGGTAATTAGTACCTTGATACTAGGGATGTGACGAGATCTCATGGCACCAGCCGGATCTCACGAGATCTCGTGACGATATCCTCACAAAACATTTTGCAGCATTTACATTAAAGCTGCACGATTAATCTTTAAAATATCAAGATCTTGATTCAAACACCCATGTGATCTTATTCCTAAATGACAAGGATTTAGCTATATCTATTAGGACTGTTTCACATCGCGAGTGTCAGTGGAGCGTGAGAAGCACCTTTTGTCGCTGCCCATGTTAAAGAATCAGAGGGTCGGGGTAAATGTGAACGCAGAAAGAGCAACACAATTTTTTTTAACCACATTATAATAATTATTTCTGTGTTACAGACATTTAAATAATAGAAGTGCTGGGATAAAAGTTTATAGTTTGGGTATAAACACTTATTGTCTACAGTAGCAATCAAAACGAAAGTATCTTAACACCTGTATGTATTGTAACGCTTATCCTCTTCCGCCAGGAGGTGGCGACGACTGCCCGTTTAAAAAAAGTATGTCATTGAATCATTCATTTAGGAGATTTCAATAGTCAACAAGTCTTAAAGTAGAAGTCCACTTCCAAAACAAAGATTCACATATAATGTACTCAACCCCTTGTCATCCAAGATGTTCATGTCTTTCTTTCTTTAGTC
>JAHKKF010495177.1:0-12066 GCA_019740295.1 Labeo calbasu | reverse complement strand
TTCTTGTCTAACTTACATCCCTGCTCTGGCATCAAAACATGGAAAGTTACTGGACTGTGACAGCTGGTCTGAGGTAAGAGCTCATGTCAATCAACTATGGGAGCGGCCTCTGTTGGTGTGACGGCACAACGACAGGTATCTGAGAACGGCTCGATTTGGAAAAGGGGATATTATTTTTACAGATTAATTAAAATCCACTGGATGGATTTTTATCATTATAGGGTAGATTTGTACATACACTGCCAACACACATTAATGTTCAAACAACATGAAAAAGTGAACTTAGCATCCGATGACCCCTTTAACACTTAACAATTACACAATTAAGCACTTAATATTCAGTTTTTGTTTAGTTCTCATTTACTTGCAACCATTTCAGCCAGCCATTTTTGAAAACTGGCTGGTAAAGTGGACTTCCAATCCAGATCACCCTTTTTTTACAAAAAGATCACCCTTTTAGCCACCACCATACTGAAAATAAGAGAACTGCTGAGAATGTGTCAATGCTAATACGGGGTCAGAAAATCCAAACAAAGCTAATTTAGGATCTGGACTGATATCTACTCCAAAAACATTGTGAGTACCACCCGAAAAACATTATTCCAAAATTGCATTAATAGAGCAGGCATGAATTCGCTTTAGTCCCTCTTCCCAAATCTTGTTTGAGATATTAAAAGAGAGGTCCCCTCCCAGAACAACAATTTACAAATAATTTACTCACCCCCTTGTCATCCAAGATGTTCATGTCTTTCTGTCTTCAGTTGTAAAGAAATTGTGAACTTCCAAAATGTAGTTTAAATGCAGCTTCAAAGGGCTCTAAACGATCCCAGCCGAGGAAGAAGGGTTTTATCTAGCGAACGTTTGGCCATTTTTTGGGGAAAATAAAATGTTTTATTCTTTTTAAGCACAAAGGCTTGTGTAGCACTAGCTCTGGGATGCGCGTCCATGACTTGGATTTTGGAAGTTTAAAATCGGGGCACCAATGAAGTCCATTATATAGAGAAAAATCCTGAAATGTTTTCTTCAGAAACCATAATTTCTTTACGACTGAAGACAGAAAGACATGAACATCTTGGATAACAAGGGGGTGAGTAAATTATTTGTAAACTGTTGTTCTGGAAGTGGACTTCTCCTTTAATTCTGGTATAATTTTCCCATGCTACTTTGAGGTGATCTGAAGACACTGCAAAATGAGAAACAAACGTGTCACCAAATATTTGATATATTGGTAATAAAAATAATAATAATTATAATAAATGTTTATCAGCATATTAGAATGATTTCTGAAAGATCATGTGATACTGAAGACAAGTAATGATGCTGAAAATTTAACTTTGATCACAGGAATAAATTACATTTTAACAGTGGTGTACTTAAGTACATTTTTCAAGTATCTGTACTTTGGAGTAGTTTTATTTTGAGTAACTTTTACTTCACTACAGTCCAAAGTATAAGATCGTACTTTTTACTTCACAACATTTTATAAAAAATATCGTTACTCCTTATAATATATCACGTGCTCCGAGACACAGAAGCGGTGTCTGATTCATGAAGAAAAAATGATTATTTTCAACGTACCTGTTAAGTCAGTTTGCAAATCGCACCAAAAGATTCATTCACGAATTGGAATGATTCAATTGCACCTGTTCTCACGTCGACAACTGACTGATTCAAATGATCCGTTTAGAGCGAGTCTCCAGTGAACTGAATTCACAAGTAGGAATCGGGAAAGTAAGTTGGTGTCGCCACCAGGAAATTCTCAGGCAAAAGACGCCTCATAATCGATCTTTCCTCCCCACATAATTCCCATTTTCAAGCATCTACAGTATCATTCTGCTCTAAGAATTTTCCCTTCACTACCACAATATCGACCATCACCCTAATTAAAGACGCAGGTCACCTCTGCCTTTAAGGTAATGCCCATTCACCCAGATTTCTGGCACCTACACTGTAAAAAATAAAAAACACAATTTGTTGAGTCAGCTTAAAATAATTTGTTTCCCTGCTGCCTTAAAATTTTAAGTTCAGTCAACTAAAATAAGTTTAGTCAACTTGAAATGTTAAGTTGTACTAAGTAACAACTTAGCTATTTGTGTTTGCTAAACTTAACAGATGGGTAAGTAACCCAGCTGCCTTAAAATTTTAAGTTGACTCAAATCAAATATCTAAGTCATCACTTAGTATAATTCAACATTTCAAGTTGAATAAACTTTTTTTGAGTTGACTGAACTAAAAATTTTAAGGCAGCCAGGTTAGAAATTATTTTAAGTTGACTCAACAAATTGTTTTTTACAGTGTATTCGGCATACGCTGACGCAATAAATTTTACTTCACTGTCCGTCTCACATTCGGCTGCAGAAGCAGCCCAAAAATATTTGACATGCTATCAGAGACCATCTGCTGGATCCTCTCCAATAATCACGCAACACCTTACCTTAACCATCTCTTAGATAATTTTTTGATCATCTCACCCTCCCGACTCAGCTGCACACCTTTCGGCAGCCCAAAAAGTGTTCTCGCATCTTGGGATTCCCCTCACCCTAGACAAAATCACAGGTTCCTGTACCTCCATCGAATTCCTGGGCATCAATCTAGATTCCCAGAAATTCCAAGCGTCTCTACCCAAAGAAAAAAAATTGACAGAACAATCCTGGTCGCGTCCACCCTAATCGACAGCCCTAGCTGCTCCAAACGCAAGGGAGTACCCCAGGCTCAGGAGGAATTACCGAGCTCGGAGGCCTCTCCCTGGACAGCATGCCAAATACGCATACTTTTATTCCACATTATTGTCTGTAGGACGAACTCGTGAAAAAGTATTCTTGTAGCTTCATAAAATTACGGTTGAACTACTGATGTCACATGGACTATTTTAACGATGTACTTTCTTGGCCTTGAATGTGGTAGTTGCGTTGCCGTCTATACAGGGTCAGAAAGCTTTTTGATTTCATCAAAAATATCTTAATTTGTGTTTAACGAAATGATTAACGAAGGTCTTACAGGTTTGGAATGACAAGAGGGTGAGTAATTAATGACAGAATGTTCATTTTTGGGTGACGTAAATGTTTGCAAGGCCTCGCCATAGAGGAAGTAGATATGCCTTGTGTAAAGATATGAGAAAATATGCAGAGGGAATCGAAACAACTGTGAAAGAACATACTTGAATGCGGTGTTCATTGGTGAACAAAAATAGTGACCAATGAAAAACATACAGTAGGCAGAAACGTCCTGTAAAGCAAAATTTTTTAAACTTTCGAAATCGTGTCCTACTGGTTTGGTATCTAATTTTAGGTTTACTTTAGAAGCAATCCTCGTCCAGCGTAGCTGTCTTAGCAAAAGAAAAGACAGGACAGAACTATATTTTAGAGTATTTCCAAGTAAACTGACTGTAAGTAAAAAAAAAAAATACAAATTTCATATTTTTCTAGTTTTGTTAATCTGGCTAACTTGATTCACACATCTTTGAAGTTAAACTTGGCTATATTGTATTAGATTGTACAATGAAACTAAACGAGACAGACCCCATCTTGCTCTTCACACTGATTCTGGTATTTTACACCATGTCTGTACAAGCAGAAGGTAATGTACATGCTCGTTACCATTAAACCAACAATGTCAAATTAATTGTTTTACCTGTAGCTCATGATTGTCTTCATTTACTCATCCTGATGTCATTTCAAACTTCAAATGACTTTCCTTCTTCTGAATCAGTGAGAATCTTTTTTTAAGAACATACCATTCCTATACCATTTTCTTTCTTTGCATAATAGTTTCACTTTTCTTTTCAGCTTCTCATGATGAGGCTCTGAGGATCCTGATTGTGGGTATCAGAGGTCAATCCAGATTCAACGCTGCAGATCTTCTGTCAGGAAGGAAAGACGGTGGACAGGAGGACAGAGAGATTGTAAAGTCTCCAGTAATTACAGACGAGGGTCGTAGAATGATGCTGGTCACTGGACCAAACCTCTGTGAGGAGGACACAGCGAGACAGATCTTCACTATGCTGTCTCTCTCGTCTCCTGGACCTCACGCCGTTTTAATGGTCCTGAATCTGGAAGATCAACAATCACTACAGTGTGATATTGTGAAACGAGCCCAGGAGCTGCTGGGAGCAGAAGTCCTGCAGTACTGCATTGTTCTTCTGCTCCAAAATCACCAGGAACATCTCACAGAAGCATCCAGAGGGATTGCTGGAGAAATAATCAACGCATGTGGAGAAAGATTTCACATCATATGTTCCTCTGAACTAAAACTTGCTCAAGCTGCAGCTCTCATAGCAGAAATAGACAAGTTAGTTTGGTTCAATGATCAAAGATTTTACTCAGTATCGAGACAACAGTCACATTTGGAAAGACTGGAGCTTTTAAAACGACTAAGTGAAATAGATGTCTTTCTTGGAGAAAATCAGGTCTCATCTGCAATGCGTGACACTCTAGGAATGGTTGGGTGGAGTCTGATCATTTCACTGATTGCAGTTGTTCTGGCTACTGCACAGACGGACAAAATGTTAATTTTTGCAGCAATTTTAGCTGCACTCGTCACATTTATGTCATTTCTAAGAAACGCTCTAAATTCACATGTTGTTTTTTCACTAAATTTGGCTCTGTGCTCCACAGTTGCGGCTGCCTCTTTAAACTATCTACCAGTGTGCATGTCAAATGATCCAAAAAAAAAGATGACTTTTTTTTTTAAATTAACAGTCGGTTTAGGAGTAACCCTTGGATCAACTGCTAGCATAAGGACGTTTTCTGATGTTTTCACAGCATGTTGTGCTGCTTTTGGAGTCACAATTGGAATTTATGAATTCATAAATTTATCATTCGAGCCCCAAAAATTGACTGTCCAAGAAGTACTCCTGTTATTTCTGTTTTGTGCAGTAGGTGCTGAACTCATGGCGTTGTATGAAATTGTGCTCACTGCTCTATTTGGAGTGCCGCTCACAATAATTATGTTAATAATCATGATCACAATTGCAATGTTCAAATTAGAGCCCATTATGAGGAAAATGGTAATTTGCATGCTCCTTTTGTGATGTTCCCATGTGGTTGTGTGTTTATTGCTTCAGTTATTCTTATTTCAGAGATGTTTACGTAAGGTATTTACAGAATACTTGCTTGGTTCATTCTTGTTTTATCCAGCATTACTGATAAAAGAGTCCAGAAAGATTCTGATGAGGATACAGCAGAGGATCGCTCTTCTCTTGGACTTTACATCATTTTAATGGCCCTGAATTTGGAAAATAAAGAATCAGAACTGTGACATTGTGAAGCAAGTTCTATATTGGCGTGAACTTTGTAATTTTTAAGAAATATTATGTCCACTTATTATTTTTATGATAACATTAAAATAATCTGAATCCAAATGTGGCTGTTCTTGTAAATTTGATTCTGCCCTCAACATTTTAACTGAAGTTTCATGACACCGACATCAAATCTTAATGTTTTCATTCATGCTTTCTTAATTGCCCAGTGTAATGTTCATAACAGATTTAGGACTGACCATAGGAATATTTACTACCATTAAGACCATAGATTCACAAAACTGAAACATATTTTCACATTTTTGCATAATTTTGCATAAAAAGATAAAATACTATATATACATATTTTTACGTATATATTTATGTAGTGGACAATTTCAAGACAAACTTTGACAAGAAGACAATCTTTGCTGTTGTTCGTTCAAAACTGCTGAAAATAAACCATTTTAAGATGAGTGATATTTATACAGTATCTCCCCTATTGCAATACTCAACTGTTTTTTAAGATATTTTGAGATAAAAACAAATCTGTGGTTATGTTATGTGTGTCACACCATAGGACATTATGTCACACTAAAGAACAGAAATGGTAGTTATTAAAGCATTTCTATTTAATTTCAAACATGTCGAAAGACAAAGAAAGTTTAACTTTGATACAAACAATATCAACATGTTTTTTAAACAAAACAAAATCGTTTTCATCAACAAAATTCTGTCTCTTAGTCAATCAGTATGTTACTGAAACTTTTCTGGCATGTGCGGTGCAGCTAAATATCATTGATATTCACACTATATTCGTTAACAAGTGAATGATTTTTTTAAGCTATCATTTTAATTCTATTTACTTTCTGCATCGCCCTTTTACGGCGTATTTCCACTACAGCGTAGCGAGTGGAGCGGAGCGTTTTCCATTCATTCCTATGGAAGCTGAGCGTAAACACTCTTGAGGTGCATTATGGGATTGAAAGCGGCACAGAGAAAGCGTTGAGAGCAGCTGAGAGCATTGAAAAGGTGGGGCATTCCTGAACTTTATGCAGATCTCGAGTGCAAACGCTTTGAAAAGTAGATTCTGACGTATGCTTCCAAATGTTTGTGGAACTGGTGGATTACTAAGATGAAATCACATATCATTGAACAAGTCATGCAAAAGTGCACTTTGCATGCTTTCATTATATGCTAGTGTTTAGTTTGCGATCCGCCATTAACAGACGAAGATGAAAGGCAAACAGGGTGTAAACACTGTTTTCAGAGGCGTGCTTTGCATTAAATTTCACACGCCCCAAAGCAGTGCCGTTGTAGCGTTGCTGGCGGCACTGAGCGTGGTTTTGACGCTGTAGTGGAAATACGCCGTCACGGTACATCCGCACGGGGTGTCAGCGATAACGTTTCACGGACGGAGTGTTTGAAGCTTCGCGCTGATTGGCTAGCATCCGCACTAATATATTTGCATAAGGCAATCTGATTGGCTGATGCCTGCATTGACGCTTAAAGTTGAAAATTTTTTAACTTCTGTCGCGAGCAATGCCAGTGACGTGACGCAACGGACCCATAATTCAGTTTGGTAAAGCTTGATGTCACTCCATTCAAAGTAACAAACTTATTTTCATAACACTTTATAACAGTACAAGAAAATAATTGAATGTAATTATTGCATTTAAGAACACTGAAAATTATCAAAAAAGAGTAAAAAGCAGTTAAAGAAACCTTATTTAATTATTTAAAATGCTTCTTAAAGAGACCTTGTTCTCTGGTGTGACATCTTTGTCCTGTGGTGTGACAGTACAGGCGTCACACCGGAGGACATTTTCTGTCACACCGTAAGACGTTTCGGCCTTTTGTGTCAACAATGACCTATTCCGAGCTAACGATTAACGATAAGACACATTTGCATAATTTTCTATGATTATGTAGTTTAACATACAGTTTTTAATTAAAAAATATAATTTAGGGGTGTCACACCAAAGGACAACAAAACGTAACACTTTTGTAGTGGTTCCAAAAATAAACTGAAATATTTGAACAATTCTGAAAGAAAAATTGTCCATGTGCACCAGAGGTTGCCCCAGACTTTAACATTGTCCGTCAAAATTGCATCATATTATTACCGGTCATTTTAATTTTCATATTCTTATTATAATAACACATTTAGTTGATTTTTTTGTTCACATCGCAGTGTTTAAAAACAACAAAATATGCTAGAGCTGGGTAAACAACAACAACAACAACAACAACAACAACAACATTCTCATATTAATGAACCAATATCGATTGTTAAATCACAATCGATCTATAGGTCTATGCTGTTTTCAGCTGATGAATAAACAGTACATAGTGCGCCTTCCTTCCAATAAATCGCAATAGGCTAGGCTTTGTGTTACTTTGGATATGAAGCAAAGTCTCAGATTGCAAATTCGGTCAGTTTCATTAGGAAATTCAAGAAATAAATACCGTTTTGCCGCTCTTTAATCGTTGTAGCTTCTGTGTACTCGCCTGTGAGTAATCAAGCGCATACGAAAACATTCGTACATTTCGTTGTTGTTCTGTATCCAGTGTTTTGCTGCCACACTGGAGCGCACTCGCCACCTACTGGACAGGGGTGGGATTACAAATACAATTTACAGTAGCTCAACCTCAAAGTGACGGACGGCCTTTAGCCTTTTCCGTCACTGATAAAAAAAATTCCATCAATGATTGGCAATTTTCGGTTAAGGTGACCTCTGATGTGCACGTCATGGGTTTGACAGTGGGCTTCAGTAACATGATAATAAATGGGGTACTTCAATCAATTTTAAGTTTTCTTTGGAATTGGCTGATTATTAACTTTTCTTTTTAATTCATAAAAGCTGAAACCATGAACCATGCTTGAGACAGTCACACCATAGGACAGTTTTGAGATTTGGCTCAAAAATGTAAAAAATCTAATAACACTGCAGCTGTTATAACAACAGGTCCATGTAGGAAGTGTTTAACGAGTGTTTAACTATTTCTTACAGTAAAAATGCCATGTCACATCAGTATATATATATATATATATCATCCAGCACAAAATGTTATTACAATATGAACAGCAGTGTAAGGTAACAGCAGATCATAAGCATTACTTTAAATGTGTAGTGTTCAAATTTATTAAACTGACAAAATGTACAGCAATGTTTTAATGGATACTACATTATTTGATCAGCTGTTAATAGACTAAGAAGGAGGAGCATGATTAGTGAATTCTGATGCAACACTATTGAACTAATAATATTGGTTAAGTAATATTTGCAAGTTTCATACTGCTGTTACAAACAGTTAAATCTTCAGATGAGAACAAATGTGAGAAATCACAACAGAAATATGATCTGAATTAATTCCAGGAGAGCTGAATCGGTGCAGAAGTTGTTTTCATCCAGAGATAAAGAGTATAGCAACAATTAGAACTAAAATACATACATAATAATCTGTCGTACTGTATATTAGTTGACATTGTAGCTTAATCTGATGCAGTCAGTCTTTGACAAATGACTATCAAAGAGTCAATGAGTAATACCACATGAAACAGGAAAGAACTGACTAAGTTTTCTAAAAATACCTCGAGAAAACTCATCACCAACCCTAAAATGAGAAAAACTGAACCAATCAGCACACAAACACATGGAAAAACCACCATAATAACAGTGAAACAGATCACAGTCTTTAAAGTTTCATTCATTAAATGCAAACATGCCGTAGTAAATCCTAATATTAGCATCTTCACATCAGGCAGTGGAAATAACACTTTTATAAACCCCACTGAGAGTGTCGCCCCCACTGAACAAAACTAAAATGACATATCCGTAAAGACTCATGGCTCATATTTCTGACAGCTGTGAATGCAAAAGCCCCGATTGTGACCCCAGCAGTCACAGCAGACCCCAGTTTTCCCTGCACATGTGTGAGACTTTACTGTAGAAAATCCAGTGAATGAGAGAAACGGGAGAATATGTTTGAGCAAATCATTCACAAAGACAACAAAACCCCAGTAAGCATTTCGATCAGACATTTACTGAAAACAAAATTTGACAAAACTGATGAGATGCACATCAGAAATAACTACAGATGTTTGACTAAAACAACGAGAAAACAGTTTGCACGGTATTTGTTTTCATCTTATAACCAAAATGTAACACTTGAACAATTCTGAGAGAAAAATGTTCCATGTGCACATGTCATGGGCTTGACAGTGGGCTTCAGTAACATGATAATAAATGGGGTACTTCAACCAATTTTAAGTTTTCTTTAGAATTGGCTGATTTAAAATCAGGATATGGTGTCACACCAGAGGACATGGTTTTCAGAGACAAAATGTATCAAGTACCTACGCTTTCAGAAATATATGGATGAAAAAAATGATTGCCATTCACTAAAATAGACACTTGTGAGATTTATGATGGAGGTATTTATTAACATACTTGAGACAGTTAAACCATAGGACAGTTTTGAGATTTGGCTCAAAAATGTAAAAAATCTTATAACACTGCAGCTGTTATAACAACAGGTCCATGAAGGACAAAGAAGTATTTAACGAGTGTTTAACGATTTGTTACAGTAAAAATGCCATGTCACGTCAACAACCCATATATATATATATATATATATCATCCAGAACAAAATATTATTACAATATGAACAGCAGCATAAGGTAACAGCAGATCATAAGCAATCTCATAAGCATGAGCAATGTTTTTACTTTAGATGTGTAGTGTTCAAATGTATTAAATTGACAAAATGTACAGCAATGTTTTAATGGATACTACATTATTTGATCAGTTGTTTATAGACTAAGAAGGAGAAGCAAGACTAGTGAATTCAGATGCAACACTATTGAACTAATAATATTGGTTAAATAATATTTGCAATTTTCATACTGTCTGTTTAATATTTACAAACACTTAAATCTTCAGATGAGAACAACTGTGAGAAATCACAAGAGCAACATGACCTGAATTATTTCCAGGAGAGCTGAATTGGTGCAGAAGTTGTTTTCATCCAGAGATAAAGAGTATAGCAACAATTAAGACTAAAGTACATGCATAATAATCTGTCGTACTATATGTTAGTCGCCATTTGTGGCTTAATCTGATGCAGTCAGCCTTTGAAAAATGAGTCAATGAGTAATACCACATGAAACAGGAAAGACCTGACCAAGTTTTCTAAAATTACCTTGAGAAAACTCATCACCAACCCTAAAATGAGAAAAACTGAACCAATCAGCACACAAACACATGGAAAAACCACCATAATAACAGTGAAACAGATCACAGTCTTTAAAGTTTCATTCATTAAATGCAAACATGCCGTAGTAAATCCTAATATTAGCATCTTCACATCAGGAGGTGGAAATAACACTGTCATAAACCCCACTGAGAGTTTCGCCCCCACTGAACAAAACTGAAATGACATATTCATAAAGACTGGAGATTCATGGCTCATGTTTCTGACAGCTGTGAATGCAAAAGCCCCGACTGTGACCCCAGGAGCCGCGTAACACGCTATGAGCACATCTGAGTTCACGCTATGAGTTCATATAATCAATATGAACAGCCCATTTGTTTTCATCTTATAACCAGGTGTTGTTTCACCAAGAGAATTACAGTTCTTAAACAGCTCATGTTGCTCATGCGTTTGTATTATTGTGTTCCCTGCACATGTGTGAGACTTTAACTGTAGAAACGGGAGAATATGTTTGAGCAAATCATTCACAAAGATAAAAAAACCCCAATAAGCATTTCGATCAGACATTTATTGAAAACAAAATGTCACCACTGATGAGATGCACATCAGAAATAAGTACAGATGCTTGACTGAAACAATGAGAAAACAGTTTGCATGCTATTGCTTCTGAATACTTCAGTTATAGATATAAATGCTTTTGGAAAACATAAGGGTCATTCTATATTTGTGCGTACGTCTCATGTCTGTGAAGTATATTTTTAATATATTTTTATCAATATAAAGCCCTGAAGCTTAATTTTCTAGTACACAATTATATTTTCCCCATGTTGAAAAAACCATATCTTTTGTTCAAAAATAATATTAATATCACATACAACCCTGGTATTCAGCTGTCCGATCTTATAAAGTTGCTCATTCTACTCTGCATTTAAGCATGAAACTTACCTCAAATATAAATTAATTTCATAGTTTTACCTTCAGTTAGACTAGGTTATCAAGACGGGTGTGCGTTTCAAACATAATAAGTGTTTATTGTGATTTAACTTGTTTTATTTGTGTCCGAAAAAACATTGTCAACTAAGTTACCCACTAGAAACCCCCTCAAAAAGGAATGGTTTGTCCCATTCTCGCATAATTTGCACAGTATGATGATATTTCCTCTAGAAGCACACGGATGAAACACTAGAACTAAAACTTATGTTTTGTTTATGGAAATATATTTCTAAACATACCATATGCTCAGTAGTTCTAGGCTTCCATGTTGAGTATAGGCCCAAAACACTAAAAATGTCAATTGTGTTACCTAGTAAAGGTAACATGGTGGACAGTAGAAAACATAGATGGTATTTTATACACATATTCCTACAGATCACCTTTAATTTATATAGCACTTTATACAATATGGATTGTTTCAAAGCAACTATGTAAGGTCATGTTTGCGTTTTTGGGAAAAAGGAAAACTTTTTTCTTCACATTGTCAAATTCTAAATGTACCCCTAATAGGGATGTGACAAGAGCTCGTGGCACGAGATCTCGCGAGATCTCGTTACAATATCTTGGCAAAACATTTTGCAGTGTTTACATTAGAGGTGCACAATTCATCCTTAAAGGGG
>JAHKKF010495175.1:0-42485 GCA_019740295.1 Labeo calbasu | reverse complement strand
CTTGTCTTACTCTGCCTGGACTGTTTTTGTTCCGGTTCATGACAGTTAGGGTATGTCGAAAAACTCCCATCTCATGTTCTCCCTTAACTTCAAAATCACCCTATATCGCTGTTAAACTTTTTTGTTAAGGGTGTTTGATCTTCTTTGCATGTTCACTTTGCATAGACTGGGTCGGTACTTCTGCAGTAATGTAGGATGATTTTGAAATGATTTTTGAAGTTGAGGGAGAAATAACGATTGGAGTTTTTCAACATACCCCAACTGTCTTGAGCCAGAATACACAGAGTTCAGGCAGCGCAAAGCAAGACGAGCGTTTGAGATTTAAAAGTATTTAAATTGTATTATTTTAATTGTTTCGCTAGATAAGACCCTTCTTCCTCGACTGGAATAGTTTACAACGCCATTTGGGATCGTTTGAAGCTGCATTTAAACTGCACTTTGGAAGTTCAAACTCGGGGCACCATAGCAATCCATTATATGGAGCAAAATCCTGAAACGTTTTCCTCAAAAAAACATAATTTCTTTACAACTGAAGAAAGAAAGACACGAACATCTTGGATGACAAGGGGGTGAGTACATTATATGTGAATCTTTATGTTGGAAGTGGACTTCTCCTTTAAATAACATAAATCTTTCATGGGTTTTCTACTACATATTTCAGTAAGAGACATCATTTCCTTCATATTATGCCGGGGATCCCTTTAAAGTAAATATAGTGGGCTTCAGCTAGTCTGCATCACAAAAATAAATAAATTCTGTTCCTAAAGCATCATTACATGACCTTTCATGACATTCAGTACACATTATGATTCCTGTGTAAATACATTTATGCCGCCACCATATATATATGCCATTTGGAAGCGGCTTCTGTCTCACCTTTGCTTTGTAAAAACGACTGTAGGCAGATCTAACCGGCATATTACTGGCCCATAATGCATTGAGGCTGTGTAAGGTCAGGACCCCCTCCTCTATACCGCACTGCACGCCACTGCTGAGAGCCACTAAGACAACAAACCACAAAGTTTTAGTGGTATGTATGCTTTTGAGCAAATCGATACCAGCCAGGGAAGGAAAATCCTCATAATTCATGTTTCTCTTAGAGGATAAAGTGTTTTGTGGTTAAACGTACTCGAGACTGCCCATCCGGCCTTGCCTTTTTATGTGACTTTGTCTCTTTGTGTTATCAAATTAAAGCACTTTTCACTTAAGCACACAAATCTGGGGTACTCTCTTTTGAATTAAAAGAAAAGTAAAACAGTATTGTCCTTTGTCCCCGTTTTGTCTTCCTGAGCTCATCATAGACATCGGCAAATTACATGCTAGTGCTAAAAGAAAAGGAGGTGGATTCAGTATACCATGATTCTAAGAAGATAATGTCTGTTCTGCTTTGCCTCAAATGACTGTAATTTCAGTCCAGCCAGCAATCTAGTCTGGCTTCTGAGTGTGATGTACAGGACCTCGCTTAAATTGCATGGATGTATGTGTATCTGTATGTATATACCGCATATATATACAGTGGGCTTAAAAGTATATCTAAAAGTCATACAGTACAAATTTCTGAATTTCATTGCATTGAATACAAAATATCAAACAAGTTTACCTCTGGATCTTTTTTTTTTTTTTTTTTAGCTAGTTTCTACTAATTGTTTGGGGTTTTTTGTTTTTTTGGAGTAGTCTCAAGGTGATTTTTTATATGAAGAAGTCCTTTTTTAAACAAATACCACTTGTTTTATGTTTGTGATATATTTAAATAATTTTTAAATATTTTAAACAATATGTGATAAAATAAGTTTTTTTTTTTTGTCTATTTATTTATTTGTTTATTTATGTAAGAAATCTCTTATGCTTACCAAAGATGCATTTATTTAAACTGATAACATTTTTTGTTTTGTTTTGGTTTTTGTCTGTTTGTTTCTTTGTTTGTTTGTTTGTTTTTTTTTGTATATTATTACAATTTAAAATAACTGGTCTCATTTTTTTTCTATTTATTTATTTATTTTTTCATTCATTCATTCATTCATGCATTAATTTATTTAGGAATATGTCTCTACTGCTTACCAAAGCTGCATTTTTTTTTCAACAATAAAATTGTGTATTTTTGTATATTAGTACAATTTAAAATAACTGTTCTTAGTTTTTGTTTGTTTGTTTGTTTTATTTAATTTTTTATTAATTTATTTATTTAATCTATGCTTTCCAAAGCTGAATTTATTTAAAATGATAAAATTGTGATTTTTTTTTTTTTTTTTTTTGCACTGTTTTTGCACAAATAACTGTTTCTTTCTTTCTTTATATTTGTTTATTTTTATTTTTGGTTTATTTTTGAAAGAAGTCTCTTATGCTTCTTCTTCTTCTTTCTTTCTTTCTTTCTTTCTTTCTTTCTTTCTTTCTTTTTTTTTTAATCCTGTGATGGCGAAGCTGAATTTTCAGCAGCCAGTTCAATGTTTCATGATCCTTCAGAAATTATTCTAATATGCTGATTTGGTGCTGAAGAAGCATTTCTTCTTATTATTTATTATTATTAGTGTTGAAAACCATTGTGCTGCTTTATATTGTTTTGGAAACCATGATACATTTTTCAAGATTCTTCAGGGACTTGAACAATAGTGCATATTACATTATTGCAGAAAGTCATGAAAACATGCTGCTAGCTCAAATCCTAATTTCTTATAGATTTGCTGATTGGTTGAACAGTAAAAAAAAAAAATGTCAGTCTCAACACCTGAGAGTTAAATGATGCAACTACAGCTAGGTTGCAGACCTCCCATTTCTACCACTGTATTTTCTTACCCCTAGGAGTTTTGAGCATGCATGCTTCCCCATGGACTCATTATCAGGAGGCAGTAAACGTCTTGAATCTTGAAAGTTGAAACATCAAGGTGATGCAGTGTAGCAAGATGCCATGGCTCTCTTTTCCTGTACGAAGGCTGAATCAAACAGACTCGTTTATCAACAGTGCTGTCCCTTTAGGTTCCATCAGTTTACTGAATACGCTATTAGTCCTTGCTTTCCTCCTGCTGTTGTCCTGCTCAGGTGAGAGACTCAGTAAATTGTCTGCTGCTGTCCCTTCACGCTGGAGCTAGATGAACTGAAAGGGGACAGCTCTGTTGTCTTTAAAATTGCTATCGATTAGGCCGTTTGAATCCATAGCCTGGGAGGTTAAGTGACCCACGTCTGACTGAATGTGCCCGGAAGACACTCAGTGGATAAAAATTAAAAACGTATCAGGTTTCTGTTTGCATTTGAAAAGAATTGTGTCTTGTCTGAGGAAATCTATATTTGTGTGTAGAGGTTTAACCTACATTGCACGGTCCAAAAATGTCCCACAACGCTGCAGACTACAAAATAATAAAACAGAATCGACTACATAGACACTTGTTTGCCATTGATAGCTGACATCTGTGTTTCTTTCTTTTGACGTCAACGGCGCTGCATGTCAGTACAGCCTAAACAACATCTTCTTTTTCATATGCACAGTCCTTAAATTACTTTGTAATATTATTTTAGACAGTTACAAACACAAGGGAGAGGGAGAGACAGAGAAAGCGAGAGGCGGTGAACATTTTGAAGTGATCACTGCCTTTCAAGATGTGTTTAATAATAGCTTGGATAGACTGAAAGACCTAGATGTGTCTGGGTGAAAAAAGGAGGAAGGGGGTGTACAGAAAGCAAAGTCCCTGTTGGTTTGAAGACAGCACATTAATGCTGTTTTGAACATTCACAAACAGTTTTTATCAGCTGGGTCCCTAGCAGAATTTCCATCAACTGATGATTTGCATTTCAGAAAATTTCAGATGCATTTTAGGTTAAGTCTGACTCGTGTTATGTTTGTGAATGTTTTAGTAGTATTTTATGAACTCTCTTTTATGAGTGTCTCCTTTAATATGGAATAGAGTTACATTTCTCTGCCAAATTACTCTTGATTTTCCATCGTGGGGGCTTATGAATCAGGTGTGCTTAACAAACAAATCCTCTGCAGTGAGATTCAGCTGTGTCTGACAGCTGATATCTGCAGTGCACTAAGAGAGAGCTTCACAATTGTCACAAGTCACCTTACAGAATCAAAGCCAGCGAAAACGGTGCAAAAATGTAGAAACTGTCATCCGTAGCACCCCTGTGCTTAGCGCTATTGTTTTTGACTTTATAGTGGCTTTGAATGGAAGCTGAAAATAAGTACATTCTCCAAATTCACAGTCACCCTGGCAGCATTCATGCCCATCATGACAGAATGCTATGCCGCAAATTCCTGAAAACTTACTTTGCCCTCTCAAAAAGGAATAAAGACATAGCTGTCATGATTGGACTGAATTTGTTGTAGAGTATGAGAGGTTGCATAAGGCTTTGTTTACATTGCACATACATGCAATTTGGTTTTCAAATACGATTTCAATGTCCTTTGTGTCATTTTGGGAATGAGACAATGCCAAACTGAGTTTTTAAACATTTTATTTATTTATCTTTTTATTTATTTATTTATGGATTACAAAATAATAATAATAATAACAACAATTTGGGTGTTGTGTGGGTTTTTAGATATTAGATTGCATGTCTTATATGATGTTCCAACTACAAAAACAAAAAAAAAAAAAAACTTTTGGTGTGGTTTGGGTTTGTAAAAAAAATGTTTTTTTGCTTGTTTGATTGATTTTTGGTTTGTTTTTGTGTTTTTTTTTTTTTTTTGCGTTTTAAGCTACAAAAAATAAATAAATTTGAGTGTGGTTTGAGTTTGTAAACATTCGATTCTATGTGTTGTTTGTTCCAACTACAAAATATATGTGTATATATATATATATATATATATATTGATTGATTGATTGATTGATGGTTGTTTTTTGTTTTGCGTTTTTGACCACAAAACAAATTTGAGTTTGTAAACATTATATTAGTTTTATTTGTTCAGACTACAAAAAATGTACAAATTTGGGTGTGGTTCAGGTTTGTAAACATCATTTTTTTTTTTCTTTTTTTTTTCATTGTAGACTACAAAAATAAACAATTTTAAGTGTAGTTTGGGTTTGTAAACATTAGAATGAATGTGTTGTTTGATGTTCAGACTACAAAAAAATAACAAATTTGGGTGTGGTTCAGGTTTGTAAACATTGTTTTTTGTTGTTGTTGTTGTTGTTGTTTTTGTTTTGCATTATAGACTACAATATAAACAAATTTAAGTGTGGTTTGGGTTTGTAAACATTAGATTGCATGTGTTGTTTGATGTTCTGACTACAAAAAAATAATACATTTGGGTGTGATTTAGGTTTGTAAACATTGTTTTTAGTTGTTTTGTTTTGCATTGTAGACTTTAAAAAAAATAAACAAATTTAAGTGTGGTTTGGGTTTGTAAACATTAGATTGCATTTGTTCTTTGATGTTCAGACTACAATAAATAACAAATTTGGGTGTGGTTGAAACAGTTTTTCAGTTGCTGTTGTTTTTTTTCCTTCAAACTAAAGAAAAAAAAACCTTGGGTGTGGTTTGGGTTTATTAACATGATACTTCATAGACCTGTTTTGTTTTTCTTATTTTAACTTGATGAGAGCAAATGCATTCCTTCCTTTCTTTTAATGACTCCTATAATACCTTTACAGTATTTGTTAGCAGTCATCCGTGGCTCTGTGACTGAATCTGCAGCTTGGACGGAGACCCGCCGGAGCAGTAATTAATCATGCTCCGTGGCGACTGAGCCTGATGGCTTTGAGATTGACTAAACTGCAGATGGTGTTAATGACAAGAGCTCGCCAGCATCACATTGCCTTCGCATAAATCCTTATCAAGAGCATTCCTTTTGAGCTCAGAGTGGAGTTCCCTGGTTCCAAACGCTTCATTCCGCTTAATCAGAGCACCATGAGCTCATTACCTACAGCCAATTTACCTCTCAGTACTCCTCAGGCTGGAGAGGGACACTCTGCAACACTGGCCCATGGGAGCTTATCACTTCCTCTTCTCTTGCTGAGCACCCTGTGAGAAATAGCATTAGCTGCTTCAAAATGCTCCGGGCAATTAGAGACCGGGTCTCTCTCACTGTCTGTCCATCCTCTGCTTTTGTTGTCCTCTGAACTGTCTCTTTCTCTTTCTGATCACTTCAGTAAAATGCTTTTGTGGCTATGTAGCAGCGCAGGTTGTTTATTAGAACATCAACTCCTTCATTTTAATTGCATTCGTACTACAGTTACAAAGTATGTGGTCAGCAAACTTAGAGAAGAAATGTTTCTTGAGGACCAAATCAGCATATTAGAATGATTTAACATCTCTATAGATTATGATCGATCTACTATGCAGCATTTGTTAGATTAGGTTTCTTTTAACTCGCCTTTGTTTCTCAGCAAATGCAAAAAATCTGGGCCAGAGCTCATTTGCTACTTGCTATATCTATTAAGGAATCAGGGTATGCTAGCTTTGAAGTTTAGGAGACCAAATTTATGTGTGGGGAAAATGGACCTTTAGGTGATGTATTGTCTGTCCACTCGCACTAACACTATCAAGGATATCCGAGTCTAAACGAAGACAAAACGTCTAATTTTATAAATGCTGCTTCAGTGAAATGTGCCCATGGTAGAGAGAAAAATCAAGAGCAGAAGTGATGATAGATGAAGAGTGAAGAGGAAAACGGCTGAGCTGTTTCTTACTCAGCCTACACAAATTGTTTACTTGATCCAGGGCCAAAACAACACAGGCCAGTTTGCTTCGGTGACGGCAATCATGGTTGACTGTGATCGGTTTGCTTTTCACAGTCGTACAAACGATCGAGGTTAAGATCTCTTTGTCTTTGGCAATGGACTGTCAAAGCCAGCCGCATTTAGCTTGTGTGATGCATCCATAGATCTGATAGATGTGGTGAATTCTGTGATACTGCACAAAAAGATGATTTCAGTGAGACAAGTATGACTCTGAGGGCTCTTCCCAGGAATAAAATGAAAAGACCATGCTCTCTTGAGACTGACTGGTCCCTTAGTGGACCAGACAGGTAGACAGGAAGCAAGAAGAGACAAGAACAGTTTGACGTAAAAGCTGAAAACCAGAACATTTCACAGGTTCTCAGGCTGAACGCAAGGAGCCAAAGCTCTTTCAAAAGGGTAATTGGTTTTATTAGGCAGCTGTTGAATAAGGACGAGCCACCGCAACAGTGAGGCTCCTCGGAGCCCAAGGGACTGTCTTTCTGTTGTTTAATTTTGTGCAGTTGAACTAAAGGTCCCAATTGACCATCTTTCAAGGTTGAGTTCATCTGGCAGAGAATGTTAGGGCAAGAGTAGCACTTTTTATCTTAGGAAAGGACAGCTTAAATTTATATTATTGTTATTTTAGGATCACTAAATTAATTGAAATGCAAAAAAATCCAATTGTGCATTCATTGTCGCACTCCAAACAAGAAGTTGCATCTGCTGCTACATTATTCAAACGTTCCAAAGGTTCCAAGACTTGGAGAACCAAGTTGATTTTAATTATGCAGAAGAATGTGATTACTCTTTACATAATTTGTACTCCCCAGACAGAAAACATCCATATTTAATATTGAGCCGAAGATAACCTTTTTGTTTTTGTTTGAAAGAAACTTGGTGCTCATGAAGAATGCATGGCGTGTGGATATTGACTCAATTTCCAGTGTTTGCATTCGATTACCTTGTTCACACTTTGTTTCCAGGGTGTCTGCCGAACCAGTTCTGTGCAGTCGTAATTGTTTCAGACTGGTTTATTGGTCACTTTTAAGGTAAAACTGGAGAGGCCAAAAAATAACCACTGACAAGTGAATTGATTTGGTTCCATTACATTACATTTTGCATTAGCCAGATGCTTTTATTCAAAGCAGCTAACATGGAATTCAAGGTATACATTCTTTAGTTCATGCATCTCTTGCAAACTCAGTCAGAATTGCGAGATGAGTTTATATCTCGCAGTTGTGATTTTATATCATGCAATTCTGAGAAAACAGTTAGAATTGTGAGAAAAAAGACAGAATTGTGAGATGAGTTTATATCTCTCAAATGTGAGTTTATATCACACAATTCTGAGAAAAAAAGTCAAAATTGTGAGTTTATATTTCGCAATTGTGAGTTTATATCATGCAACTCTGAGAAAAAAAAGTCTGAATTGTGTTTATATCTCGCAATTCTGACATTATAACTCGCAATTGCTAATTTATCTCACAATTCAGAGAAAAAATGTCAGAATTGTAAAGGAAAAAATGTCAGAATTGCAAGATGAGTTTATATCTCGCAATTGTGATTTATATCATGCAATTCTGAGAAAAAAAGTCCAAATTGTAAGTTTATACCTCGCAGTTGTGAGTTTATATCACACAATTCTGAGGAAAAAAGTCAGAATTGTGTTAATATCTTGCAATTCTGAGTTTATATCTGCAATTGTGAGTTTATAACTCACAATTGCTAGGTTATATCTTACAGTTAGTTGTGAGTTTATATCACACAATTCCGAGGAAAAGTTAGAATTGTGAGGAAAAAAAGACAGAATTACAGGATGAGTTTTTATCTCACAATTTTTTTTTAAAAAAAAAGTCAAAATTCTGAGTTTATATCTGCAATTGTGAGTTTATAACTCGCAATTGCTAGTTTGTATCTTACAATTCAGAGGAAAAATGTCAGAATTATGAGAAAAAATGTCAGAATTGCGAGATGAGTTTATATCTTGCAATTGTGAGTTTATATCACGTAATTGTGAGGAAAAAAGTCATTGTGTGAAAAAATGTCAGAATTGCGAGATGAGTTTATATCTCGCAATTTAGAGTTATATCACACAATTCTGAGAAAAGAAGTCAGAATTGTGAGTTTATATCTCACGATTCTGACTTTATTTCTTACAATTGTGAGTTTATATCATGCAATTCTGACTTTAGAACTCACAATTGAGTCTGTAATTGAGTCAGAATTGTGAGATAAAAAAGTCGCAATAACCTTTTTTTTTATTTATTCAGTGGCGAAAACAAGCTTCCATAGAGTCAGTCAGTGTCCGGACTATCTAAGTCTGTAAGACAAATCAGATGTTAAACATAGTTCCATGTATACATCATGAGCGATACAGTGATGGCTGAGCCATGGAAATGTTATCGCATAAGAGTATTTGGTTTCAACAGTACTCAATTAAAGTATACATTTCCAGAAAAATTAATAAAATAATCCTTAATTAAGTACAATTAATCAAGCACTTTACATGCTGACAATCTCTGTGGTAAGTCGCTTTGGATAAAACATTTGCTAAACGACAAATTAGTAAAATCATTATATGGAAACCAAGACCTGTGTGTATCTCATTTGTTAGCACACAGTTCTTAGCCGAGGTGTGCTAATGAACAATAAATGAACATCCTTGAATTGTGAAACGTAATCCCACAGGTTTTGGTCATTTTTTTTCTTTCTGTCTTTACTGAAAGCGCTAAGTTTGTAAGTATACATGAGAATTGCGAAGCGGAAATAGAGCTGCTAGCATTGGCAGCTAGGCATTAGCAGGAACAGGGATGGACTGAGCTGCCTAGAGGGTTGGTTTCCTCTGTGATTACTCATCTCATTATGCAGACGTTGCTCTATGGTTGCATCACAATCGCACATAAAAAGCACTGTAATAAGGTTGCCGGACAATCCTGATCCTTTATGGAAGTTAATGACTCAATATACTGTCAGACACATGCATGCATATAACTGGTACTAAATGAAGCAATTAAAATGCGGAAGTCTGTAGACACTAGGACATTTGTACTTCGCTGTCTTTTTGGCTTTATTTCTTGTTTTTGTGCTTTGTCTCTCAAGATGTGTTGAATAAACCCAGTTCAAAAGATCAGAAGGAGACTGATGAGTATAAAGCGCTTGTCTTGTCTTCAGCCTGAAATGTTCAACAGTTGTGAAACTGCTGTGGAAATGTATGATGTGCTTGAATGAGTGTGTGTCGGCATCGCAGACTGTAGAGGATCAAAAATCGCTGGTTGTCTCAGGCCGTGATGTATTTCTTGCCTCAGGAAGTACAGGGTTCAATATATGTATCAGAATTCTGTAATGATCTCAGACCAGTTTTTAGGAGTGGTGGTTTAAAGTCAGCAAGCACTTGCTCAAACCAAGTACAAAAGCACCTAGTCATACTCAGATCTCTTCTTTCCTGTTCGTTTTGTTCCTCCACTGTCATACCATTTTTATCATCTCACAAGTCAAATTATGTCTTTCTCGCTCTCCTTTTCTGGTTTCTTTCTCTTTCTTTTTTTAACTCACTCTCTCTAACACAAGTATAAAAGTTTAAACTGTACTTTAAGGTAGCTTGAAGTATCTTTTAAAAGTAGCCTACAGGTATCATGGTACTAACAAGGAGACCTATGATACCTAGAGAAATATATCTGTTAGGTTAGAGTTATTCATCTCATTCTGCTCAAATATTGTGATATCTTGTTCTAGATGTTTAAAAAGAGCTTTTCTCAACCAGATGGTTTTATGCTATTAGTTTGCTAATAGCACTGCAAAGTATTTTTGTAAGAAGTAGTTATAACCTTGAGTTACATTCTTCTCTACATCCAAAAAAAAAAAAAAAAAAAAACACAGTCTGCCCGTGTTTCAAGCAGCGAAGGAAATATTTGCATAGCAATGTTTAAACCAAAAGGCAAAGAGAAAAACACTCTCCCGACGCAATGAGAAGTTAGATGAGAGGGTGGTAAAAATCAACATCCTACTGCAGAACGACTCTTCATGCTTCAGCATAAAAGCCACTTGAGTTGGATTTTGTGTGATTTTGCGTGCAAGTGTGTGTGTGAGCCGAAGCAAAATAATTGAACCAGTAAATGCTCTTTCAAAAATAACACAGCCTTGGTCAGGTCATCGCTACTTGAGATAGCAGTCAAAAAAGGGCAACAGAAAAAGAACAAAAACAAGAGAGATAAAGAGGCAAAGACAGACAGGGTGGGAGGACAGACAAATAAGGTGATGGACAGGCAGTTAGAGGGAGGAAAATGAAAGGGAGTAATGTCACACTGCTACTTGGTTAGTTGCAAGTTAATCCCACAGATGGTAAGCCGCTCAGGGGGACAGTCATTAAGAAAGTATTGTGCCTTTTTTTAAATGTGCTGTCTGTGTCGCTTTAGCACCCGAATCACTAAAGGATTTATGCAAATGAGTTAACAGCACAAACACACCCCAAATATCTAGAATAAACCTCATTTGCATATAAAGATGACGTGTGGAGTATGAAAACGACAGCTTCTTACATTTACATTCTAACAGCATATTACAGCCCGGACAGCACATGGTTAAAATGGATTGCTGGTAGTTCATGGTGGTTCAGACTGAATACTGTGAATTCACCATGATATTTTCAAGTGACCCTGTAGAGAATTGAGGTGAGGGAAATGTTGAGCTCTGTGCTGTGCGCACTACACCAGCCAAAGACACTTTATTTCTCTAGGACTTTTTAATTGGATTTTATGGTTTTGCTTCATTGTGAGAAAATGTAATAGTTTCAAGCAGGTCTTGTTGTTGAGGACAAAGCTCTCTTGTCCACTTAAAAAAAAACGGAAGGAGAGTGATGTTTGTCTGAAATTACTGATAAAGCAAATGATGAGCAGCTAATTGCTGAAAAATAGCTGCATGAGTCATATGCTTGATTAGAAGTTTTACATCAACTTTTTAATCACATCATTTAATTACAAACGTTTATGCAAATAATGACTTGTGATCTGATTGATTTGCACGTTTCCCTTCTCTTATAAGTATGAAAATATTTCTGTCAGTGATGCAGTGACTTGTGGGATTAATATCATTTCATATAAGCAAAAAAGCAACGTCATATGGTTGCGAATTTGATATTTCATTTACAGTTCAGACTCATTCTCCAGGTTACAAATGGTAAGCCAGTAGGTGGTGGCAAGTGACAAATGAATTATTAAACCATTTATTCAACCAGTTTGTTTGAAAAATGCAATTGTAATTATGAATTTAAATAACATTTCAAAAATCATTCAGGATTAAATCAAGTCATTTTATTTCTGAACAAGGCATTGAATCTTTCACCAAACCGATTTGTTCAAAACTGCTGATTCATTCAGAATTGAATCAAGTTGTTTTATTTCTGAACAAGTCATTGAATCATTCACCAACCAATTTCTTCAAAAATGTTGATTAATTCAGGATTGGATCAAGTCATTTTATTTCTGAACAAGTCATTGAATCTTTCACCAAACCGATTTGTTTACAAATGCTGATTCCTTCAGGATTTGATCAAGTAATTTTATTTATGAACAAGTCATTGAATCTTTCAGCAAAACGATTCGTTCAAAAATGCTGATTAATTATTTAGAATTGAATCAAGTTGTTTTATTTCTGAACAAGTCAATAAATCTTTTACCAAACTGATTGCTTAAAAATGTTGATTCATTCAGGATTGGATCAAGTCATTTTTGTTTCTGAACAAGTCACTGATTCACTCACCAAACTGATTTGTTCAAAAATGCTGATTAATTCAGGATTGAATCAAGTCATTTTATTTCTGAATAAGTCATTGAATCTTTCAACAAACCGATGGAAAAAAAAAAAAAAAAGATTCATTCAGGACTGAATCAAGTCATGTTTGTTTCAAATCAAGTCACTGAATCTTTCAGCAAACCGATTTGTTAAAAAATGCTGACTCATTCAAGATCGAATCAAGTCATTTTATTTATAAACAAGTCATTGTATCTTTCACCGAACTAATTCGTTCAAAAATGCATTTATTTCATTTAGGACTGAATCAAGTTGTTTTATTTCTAAACGTCATTAAATCACTTACCAAACCGATTTGTTAAAAATGCTGATTCATTCAGGATTTGAATCAATTTTATTTGGTCATTATTTCACTCACCAGACTGATTTGTTCAAGTGGCTAACTTTATGAGTGATTCACTAAATTTATTCAAAAATTAATTAAAAACCATTAGCTAATTTAGCTAATTTAGTCACTACCGTGTCTGGCTCAAATACGTGCATTCACTTTTGGTTTCGTTTGGAACTATTTTTGTTGGCAGAGAAAAACTAAGTATTATCTTTAAAATGTATATTGTTCAGTACCAACTTTTTGTTTAACTGAACTGATACATAAAAGCAATATTTTTTCCGAATATCAGCACTTGTGCGAATACCTGTGCATTGTAACTTACATTTTAGAATATAACATTTTATAATCCTACCTATTATTTTGTCAATTTTTGCTCCAAGGATTATTCCAAAAGCAGCTAAAACACAATCAACTGCTGCTACGATTAGCAACACACAGACTGACAGGAACATGAGCACAGTGAAGCGTTCTAGTGCTGTAATAAAAAACATCCACTCTCTCAGAACGCCGCTTGTCCGGTCAAATTAAAGAAGCAGAACTGACTCTAATTAATGTTATTTATCACAAGTTCTTTATTCAGCTATGATTCACTGCACAGACTAACTGAGAGCTATAACTGTTTAAACTCTCTGTTTGTTGACCTTATTAAATAGATTTTGACTCTTTGCCTCGTCTATAAATGTGGTAGTCTATTAAGAAGTAAAAGAAAACTCTCATTATTAGCTTTCACGAGAGAGTGGGTGGCACAAATGCAGCGGTGGCAGCTGTCCAGGAGAAAACCAGCAATCAGTCTTCATGCCAAAAGATTCTTATAATATTGGCCAGTGATCATAATCAGCTGCAGTGTATGCACTACATACTATCAAGTGCATGTGTGTGGGTGAGGTGATGGAGAGAAATATTTCTCAGAGGCGCATGCAAGCATTTGACTGTCAACTTAACTTTGAGAAAACGTTACATGAACAAAGCAGATCCTGTTTAATTCAGATTCGTGCAGTGTTTTAAAGCAGTCCTGCTTCATTACGGGATATTCCTCTTATTTATATTCCGCACTTCACCGAGTGCTGAATACATCCTGCCTATCACTAATAAATCAGTCATTGTTTCCTAGAGAGGGGATTAGACGTGTATCAGAGGCTTATCATTACAGATTTGTTTACCGGAACACTCCGGCAGCTCGACACTGGCTGATTTGAGCGTTAGGGGACCATGCCCAATCTTAGCAAATGATCTCTGAACTCACGATTCAAATCGGCTCCTGATTATGAAAGCGAAACAGCGTCCTGCATGCCTGAGCGTGTATATGTGTAATCTGCTGAGCTAATCCTCTTGATAGGGACAAAATGTGCGTCTGCTGCTTCCCTGCACTGTCTGTAACGTTAATGAAGAGCAGTTGAGTTAGAGGAGTTTCTGAAATTGGGATTTAATGAAGTTTTAATGAGTGTTTCTACAAAATATGTTCAAATGTTTGATTTAATTGCCTACCTTTTCATGATTGGAATGTGGTGAGCCTTTGTAAACAATTAAAAGTCTGGCATATCATTAGAAGTCGGTGCAGATCTGCATCTTGGCAGCATGCGTCAAAGTCATGCTAAACTTGGATCTGGTACATTTCTGGAAATCTGGCCTGCCTGGAGGGCCTCTCAAGGGTGTGTTCACACGCCCGGAAAAGCATTTCACTTCACGCTCTCGCTGACAGCATTTGTGAAATGTGTTTGGTGAGTGATGCACTCATCAAAATTAATAGTGTATGCTTGTGCATGAGTGTATGGAAAAAAGGAGAAAGAGGTCACAGGTTTTAAACCCATAGGCCTAGTCATAGTCGGGCCAGCACATTAATATTATTCTATTGAAGAACCTGTCTTCAGCAAAGTTCCATATGACTCAAAATATATGAACGCATAAAGGCGTTCAAAAGAACCCAATAGACCCAATGTTTTTTAAAAGAAAGGCAGAATGTTTTTATCATTGCTTTTTGACCATGAAACCCATGATTTATGTTATTTAAAAAATCCACATTGTTTTATACCAACACATTCTCACTCCCAGCTCGGTCAGGACCCTTTGACGTCACTTTTTGACGTACAGGGTACCCCTTTACCGTAATTTTGCAACGTGCAGGGTCCTTCGTTGCTTTACATAAGAAACCCATGGTGTCATAATGCTGACGCAAAAGGCACTAGGAATTTTATCGTCATGATTAAATTATATATTGGGTAATAATATTGCCATTATTGCATAAATGTTGGAGTGTAATTTTTTCAATGTAAACAGTCACAACAGTTTTATTTACATTAGATTATTTACACATTTACGAGAACGTGACCCAACCCCTGCCCCTAAACCTACCATTTGTCAATAAAACACAAGATATAACAGGCAGATATAGCTACAGTCATCATTTATTCAGTAAGTATTAAAATTCCAAGTCTTCCGAGGCAGAACGATTGATTTGCGAGAGGAATATACGCGATCGCCGTCTCCTTCTGCCGTAAAGCTCAATCTGTTTGTGCGTAAATTCAAAAAATGCCACCAGAAGCAGCGTTACATCAGCCTTGCTTGTGCCATTGACTCTTGTGTGTCTCGTGACCGACTGCATCATGCTAATGTTCGGGAGTATCTTTTTGAACGAGATGTGAGTGCGTTAACGGAGCGGGATCATTTTCAGTGATTAAAACCTTATGTTTTACTCTTTTCTTCGCATAAAGATATCGTGTGGCTTCAGAAGACTCGGAATGCAACACGACTTATTTGTAATGCTTTTATACTGCTTGTTTATGGTCAGTTTCTGCAAAAAATATCTGTGACTGTACTTATATTTGCCTGTTACGTGTTTTATATTGTTCAGAAGTGGGTACGTTTAGGGTAGGGGTAGGGTTAGATGCTCCAATGAAAGTATAAATTTATATAAAATTATTTATATTTTTTACAAATGCATGCAAACCATTAAATTGAGGCAAACAACTGAAATCAATGGAGAACCCTGCATGTCCAAAAGTAATGCTAAAGGGGTACCTTGAGCATCAAAAAGTGACGCCAAAGGGACCTGACCAAGTGTTAATATGTGACGAGTTAGGAGTGAGAATGTGTTGTTTATACATATTTTGCACTATGAGGGGGCGCCATTATTTCGCTGGTGTAAAATGGTTACACTCGGTAAGCTACTGGGGCTACCTGTTGTTATTTTTACTGCTGCACAACTCTAAAAAAATAAAATACTGATACGATGACCACAGCTACTGAAATAGCTTACAGGTTGCGATGGATATAAGTGTAGGCTTAAACCAAATGCCATACTATTGTTTTTTTCCCCACAAGGAGTCAAAACACTTCCAGATATCGCGTGAAATCCGTGCTGAGAAACTCCTTCAGTGGCAGTAGTGTCATTACAAGTGTCAGCGTGTTTACATCCTGCCAGGATGGCATCTAGCGTTTCTTATCTCTGCCGTTTGTAAGCCTTTTCAGTAGCTGTGGTCTACCAAAAGCCTTAAAGGCTTCAGGGCTAAAGTGGAGAGAACGAAGATGCGTCTTTAGGAAGTTTTATTTGACCACAGGCATCTGCCTGTTCTTTTCATCGGTAGGAAAGCAGTGAAGACTTACATCGCTTCTCTTGTTTCCCTTTGACTGAAAATTACAACCTAAAGCTGCACAATGTGGCATCATATCAGTATTTTATATTCCAAGTTGTGTTGCGGCAAAAATAGCAACAGGTAGCGCCAGTAGCTCACCGAGGGCAACCATTTGACATCATCGAAATAATGGCACCCCCCATAGTCTAAAATATGTATAAAACAATGTGGATTTTTTTACATAACGTAAATCTTTCATAAGTTTTCTTCTATACATTTTAGTAAGAGAAATATTTTATGTTATACATATAAGTCTTAGTACCGTAATAGGTTAAATATGTCGATTAATTTCAGTCTGTAGCACTCCCAGCTCTGAACGTATCACCATCTTTAAATCCATTCTAGAGAAATCCACAGGTTTTTCCACAAAAGTCTGCAGATTCCTTCTGGGCCTGGTGGCCGTAGACTGACAACATCATGTTAAAGTTCATTTTTGAAAAGAGCAGAGCGGCTTATTCGGTCAGTGTCACCGCACACTGAGAAAAAGAATGGCAGATAAGATATGAGTGTGCCAGGCTATTTCAAAGTGTTCTTTATGATTATAGTGGGACACACTCCCAGTGAGAAGGCGTTTTTTTTCATCTAACCTTAGAAAACTGATTGGCTGAGCGAACATTTGAAGAGCGGTATAGATGGAGCAGCCATCACAGTCACTAAGAGCCAAAAAAAAAAAAAAGAGATTGTCCAAGATCGTAGGAAATTGTCATATCACATACAGCCTTTAAAATACCTGTCTACCGGCATTTTTTTTTTTTTTTTGCTTTCTTGGCCTGGTTTGAGTGCACAGCCAGGAGCGTTTATCAGTGAAATGTCGCAAAGATTATTTGGAAGGCTTAAAGATAGAGAGTTAGAATACTATAAGGATTCCTATAAGGATTCAGTCATGAAGTCACAAGAATATAGCAATTATTAGTGGATAACTGCTAGATTCACACTAAAACCAGCTATTGACCTGTTACTCCAAACCAGAAAATTAGTCAGATCTAAACAGTCTCTGAGTAGATTAGATGCCCAAATAAATAATTGGCAGTCAAAAAAGTGTGTGATTTTTTTTTTTTTTTTTTTTTTTTTTTTTATGCCCATAAAGTGGCAGACACAGACACTCCCACCCACACGCATCTTTAACGCCTGCCTGGTCTCCATGTGAGAGCGAGGTATGGTTGTTTCCGTTCTGTCAGTGATGCGAGAAGCGTGCCTCTTCAAGTAAAAATCAGTAATTAACAGCAACCTGCTCGTGTGCCACAGAAGGACCAGCGTCCTTGAGATGTCTGCGCCGTGTGTGCAAAGAAAAAGGGAAGGAAGGAGATGCTTATTAGCCGTTTCATTAGCGTGCTGCTAGCTTGCTCCCAGATGTTTCAGCTGTGATTAAGACCTGATCCATCCCACTGAGCCTTTTTCAGGCGAATCTTACTCACACTATGCAGTCTTTATGAATTCTGTAGCAATATGTGCTGGAATGTAAGTCATTTTAGATTAAAGCTTCTGCCAAATGCGTAAAATGTAGAAATGTAAATTTAAGTATAGCTAGATGTTAGTTTGCCTAGTACCCAAATTGAAATATTTGTATTTTTGCATCACCAGGCATAATAATGATTGCTTTCAGATACAAATAATCAACCCATCTGCCACTGATCAGTCAAACAGATAGTCCTGCTTTAAATCATTAGATTGGTTAAACCAAGCTTTATGGAATTTATCAGAAAAACTGACAGAGGAGACTTTCACCCTGTATAAAATTAATAAATAAATACATAAATAACAAGAAAATCACATCCTTTATCCAGTATATTGCACTTTTTGAGTTCACGTTCCAGTGATAAATATTTGTTAGCTGTCATGGATGGGCATTTTATAGGCTTTAAACATTACAAATGTAAATCCATTGGCTTTTTAAATCCCTTGGCGAGAATTCATTTAAAAAGTGGCTTTTCACAGTTGCATTAAGCATGTTAAACTTCACAATTCATTTTTTTCACTAGAGTCATGTGCACTGAATATGCTTTCTAGGAGGCATTCACGAAGTTTTGCAGAACAAAATAATCTCAAAATTAGCTCTGCAGTATAGTTAATATCTCTCAGTAAATATTCAGTATTGACTCAAGGAATAGTCAAGGAATGTCGTGACCCAGATAGCACACATATGTCTGCAAGATGTCTATTAAAGATCATTGATCTGGAAAGCATCTGCTGTGTAGGAACATCTGACAGACGTCTGCAAGATGTCAGTTTTACATGCATTCTAAATCATAAACATCTTAAAGACATCTAATAGATGTCTATTTGACATCTGATAGGAAACGTCCTATAGACGTATTGCAGATGAGCAAACAATCTAAAAAATATGTCTTCCAGGTGTAAATGCAGACATCAAATAGACGTCTCCGTGATGTACGTGTGCTATCAGGAATGTTGGCTCACAGTGTGATCCCAGATAGCACATGTACGTCTACAAGATGTCTGGTAAAGATCACTTGATCTGGAAAGCATCTGATGTGTACGAACATCTGACAGATGTCTGCAAGATGTCAGTTTTACATACATTCTAAATCATAAACATCTTAAAGACATCTAATAGAAGTCTATTTGAAATCTGATAGGAAACCTATCCTATAGATGTATTGCAGATGAGCAAACACTCGTAAAAAAACGTTTTCCAGATGTAAATGCAGACAACAAATAGACATCTCCGTGATGTGTGCTATCAGGGATGTGTAATTATTTAGACATACAGTAGACTCTAAAATAGAATTACTCAAAACTGGAATTACTGTCCCCAGACTCTTCTTACCCCAGTTAGGTCTTCACAGTGCTCACTTTAGCTGCACAAAGTATAGAGGACTACTTTATCATGTCTAGTACAGTAAGAAGATTAGACATGAACATTTTCCCACACTTTCTGAATACATTTTTTTATTAGTCTGCTCATTTCTCTCAAACATTTAGGAAAATCTCATTATAATTGGATATTTTGTGAGAAACTGCAAAAAGGAAGCGCAAATTTGTTGTCCATTTTCTTTGTTTACTCAATGACAGAGATAGCGCTAAAGAGATGCAGATTCGCAGGAGGAAAATAAAAAAGCCAAAATGAATCATTTTAATCTAAACCGTATAAAACCAGGCCTGTCTTGGGGCTGTTTGTGCAGCGGAGAGGTTAGTCACAGCTGATGTGAAATGGGAGCTCCCTGGGACGTTTATTTGATCACTTCTTCATTTCTGTTATTTGTTTATTGTTTGAGTACCTACTGAGTTACCCCAAGCACTCTGAGCATTCATTCACATCAGGCAAAACTCGGCAGTTTAGCAGAAATGTATAATTAATCAGGCTTTTTAATTTTTTTTCTTTTTTCCCTTATTCTTGCTTTGTTTGGTCAACAATGGCCAACCTGTTTGGAAAAAAATAAGAGTTTGGGGGGAAAAAAGTTCAAACTTTTGAATGGTAGTGTACCTATTTCTGTACATTTTTTAACAATCCAGCCAAAGCCAGTTGCCTCAAATGTTAAAACGATGCCTGTGACACCACAGATCATATTTACCATATTTCTCAATAACCGCAGCAACCCTGACTCCATGAACCCAAAAACCCAGAGCATTGCCCATAGAGTGAGTTTCTTACCTCTAGCTGTAGCTGTGTATGTGAGTATGGCTACTGAATGATTTATGGCGGGAAAGCAGCATGATGCTGTCATTTTTCACTGTCCCCCATCAGCCATTTAGGAAAGGCACAGTGGGCTTGAAGAGGCATCCTGTTGTAAAATGTGATCTGAACCACCTATATTTTTAATGATTGTGAGTAAATCCACATGTGATTTATGGAGTCCCATCGGCCATGGGCAGGTTGGGGGGGGGAGCCCGTGTTCCAGCTCGTCACTTGCCATATCTGGGAACTCTCTCTCTATTGAGAGCAAGTGAACGTATGCATATACGCTAAGTGGAGCTGCTGTGGGGAACGAATAATAGATGAGGAGGTAAATGTGTTTCTCCCACATGAAAACTCAAGCATGTGTTGAGTAAATAATTTGTGCAAAAATGCTTTCTATTCCACTTTAAACCTCTTAAACCAGCTGTAAACCCTGCAGTTAGAGCTTTTCTAACACCATATTGGCACTCACAGCTGGGTTTTTTGCAACAAATCGCTGGTATGCAAGTCTACAGCCTGTCATAATGTACAGACACCATGTCCCTGTAAAGGATTGGTTATTTGATTTCTGTTTTGATGCTTCTTTGATCAGTTGGTCTTCAAAATAAGTTTATTTAACATGTACTACCAGTTTGGAATAATTATGATTTTTAGTGTTTTTGAAAGAAGTCTTTCATTCTCACTAATGCTCAGTCCATTTGGTTAAAAATACAGCAAAATCATTAATATTGTAAAATATTATTTGTTTGTTTGTTTTTTTAATTGTGATATATTTTTAAATCATGTAATGGCAAATCAAAAAAAAAAATTCAACATTGATAATTGAAAGAACCATTATTAATCACTGAACACCAATATTTTTGATAAAAATTGAGCACCAGACAAGCATATTAGAATGATTTCTGATAGATCATGCAGCAAAGGCTTTGCCATGACAGGAATAAATTTTAAAATGAAAAAAAGAATTTAAAAATAAACATTTCACAATATTGTTTTTTATTAAATAAATTCAAAAAAGCTTGGTAAACATAAGAGTCTTCTTTTAAAAATGTAAAAAAAAATAAATAAATAAATAAAATAATTATTCCAAACTTTTAATCGGTATTGTATTTATACAGCCATTATGTCAATTTTGTGAAAGCTGAGACCAAATGCTCATACCTATGCATTACATTGTCAAGTTCTAGGCTAAGTGACAAAGGTTAAAGCTGTAACTCTGTGAAGAGTCGTAGAGAGAAAAATGGGGGCCAGGGTGGTACCTAAGCAGTATCCGTACAGTTGCCATAGTGACTGGTGATTCCACTCCTCCATCCATCACCTGGTAGCAGCAGGCGAGCCACAAATAAGGAGCCACTCACTCCCATAATTCCACTGCACTACCTGACAGGCCGGAGATTTCCAATCTGCCTCAGGGGCAGGGGAACAAATCCATTCCCCCACTGTCAACCCATCCAGACAGAAAGAGCAAAGGAGTGGGAGACGGCGTACTGCATTTGGTCCCATAACTACTAGCTCAAAGGAGTTTGCACAGTATCAGAGGAGAGAGGGGAAACTCCTCCAGTCGTTCAGCGGAAACTGTGCTACTCGTAACAGCCAGCCAAAGAGCAAAAACTTTTAATCGAGCACAGTTTAGACTAAAAAGTTGACATATAATATACCTTAAAATGAAAACTGACAGTATTTACTCATCCTTATGTTATTAAAGGGGTCATTCTGTTATTTTAATATGTTCCTTGAGGTTTGCTTATAATGTTAATAAAGTTTTTTGCACAAAAAAAACAAATAAATATGTGGAAAACCCTCTGTCTAAAATGACCTGTTTTAAGACTTGTGTCCTTTAAAGTAGTAGTTCACTTCCAGAACAAAAGTTTACAGATTTACTCACCCCCTTGTCATTCAAGATGTTCATGTCTTTCTTTCTTCAGTTGTAAAGGACTTATGTTTTTTTTAGGAAAACATTTCAGGATTCTTCTCCATATAATGGACTTCTATGGTGCCCCTGAGTTTGAATTTCCAAAATGCAGTTTAAACGCATCATTCAAATGGCTGTAATCCCAGCCGAGGAAGACGGGTTTTATCTAGCGAAACGATCGGTTATTTTCTAAAGAAAATTACAATTTACATACTTTTTAACATCAAACGCTCGTCTTGTCTTGGTCTGCGTGAACTCTTTTTCAAAATCATCATTTGATCTTCTTTACATGTTTACTTTGTAAAGTAAACTTCTGTACTGATTTAGGATGATTTTAAAGTTGGAGGAGAAAATGAGATGGGACTTTTCTGACCTACCCTAACTGTATTGAACCCGGGAAAAACCCTAGACAAGATGAGCGTCTGAGGTTAAAAAGTGTATATAAATTGTTATTTTTTAAAAAAAATAACCGATCGTTTCGCTAGATAAGATGCTTATTCCTCGGCTGGGAACATTTAAAGCCCTTTAAAGCTGCATTTAAACTGCATTTTGGAAGTTCAAACTCAGGGGCACCATAGAAGTCCATTATACGGAGAGGAATCCTTAAATGTTTTCCTCATCAAACATAATTTCTTTACAAAGGAAGAAAGAAAGACATGAACATCTTGGATGACAAGGGGGTGAGTACATTATCTGTAAATTTTTGTTCTGGAAGTGAACTACTCCATTAAGGCTTCTCAGTAATCAGCCACTGTTATGATTGGCTAACCTCATTGCATTGGAAATGGTATTAACTCCCCTTGCTATTGCATGTGAGTGTTTTGACAAAATGATAAAAAAATGGTCATTTTCAGACAAAGCATTATGAATAATTTACTTACCGTTTGCGATGCAGCTGCAGTCAGATCTAGTACCGCTTCATCTTTCAACAAATTTGTTCGTGTGAACTCTTCATGACCTTGTGCCTTAATTACAAAACAACATGCTCCGAACAACAATCCTCTGACACAATCCGGGATGCCATTAAAAATAAATTATCCACATGTTCCTTACACTGAGATCCTTCTGATATCTTTACAAAGATGCGAACAAGCTACTTAAACCAAATGTGTCAAAGCAAATGTTCTTTTACTTCATTTGACCTGTTGACGACAAACTTAAAGGTGCATTAATTAATTTTTGAATAATGCTTTTGTTGGACCGTGCCCCAAAACTGTAGCTAATTAGCAGTAAGGGGCGTGTCTTGTAATGATAGTGAGAAGAGAGCGCACAGGAAGGATATTAGCAGATTGAGTATATATAGAGAGACTTGGAAAATAAAAAAGAGGAAAACATCAGAAGAAAATTAAAAAGAAGGGTTACGATCAGGCAAGAAGTAGGACCCGAGTAAATATCGGAGCTGCTGGTCCTTTTGGGGTATGGCCGTGTTTGTTTTGGTCCTTTCAAATATCAACATCATTTGGCAAAAATCGCTTAGTGCACCTTTAAGCTCGTGGACTGTGTCAGAAAGTGAATGTGTATCTGAATACTGTATCCAGTGTAGACAAGATAGCAGCAATGATTGTAATTTCTATTTGTTTTTGATGCGACGCAACACGCACATTCAGCGTATTCAAGTGATCAGCTGTTAAGCTACTTAAAGCCAGTGGGCGGGGCCTATGGTGAGAAGATGACTATTTGTCGATGTGTTGCTCTGGAGGTGGTGTTTTTGCAAATATTTGTGCCTGGGTGACGTCACCTTGCACCTCAGATCCAAACGAGCTGTTTTTGGAGTTTGTTTAAATAAATGCTTGGTTTATTATGAGGACATTTTAAGCTATGAAAGTTAAAGGATGTTTTAATGGTACAAAGACCTCTCATATGCCAAAAGATCAAGGGAAATTTGATTTCTCATGTCATGTCCCCTTTAAAAAAAACTGTCAAACACAAAATGTTCACACTGATCTTTTCCACACAATGAAAGTGAAGGGTGACCAGAAGACATCAAGCACCAAAAAGGACCAAAAATAAATAAATAAATAACTAAATAAAACGACTTAGAAAGACAGTGTGTCTCAAAATAACTACTTTTAAGATACTTTTTGTTATGTTTGCAGCTTAAGACCTTCTGGTCACCATTTACTTTCATTGTTTTGAAATGAACAACTTGATTCTGACAAACTTCTGCTTTTGTATTCAATGAAAGAAAATTGTATGACGCGAGGGCTGTTAAATGATGATATCATTTTCAGTTTGGGGTAGACAATAATTGAATCCTTCAAAATAAAGTCACCTGCTCAAAAGAAAATTAGACAGTCCCCTGAAACGTGCCATTACTGTGTAGCTTTCCACTGTGGAACAACTGCTAAGTCTTTTTGTTTTCACATCCAGGAAAGATCCGTGAAAACGGCCGCTCTGAAACGATCGCTCACAATGAGTAGAAAGCATTATTATACACCTGTCACTCAAAACACATTTCTGCCAGTAAATGGCCCAGGTATTCTCCCATATGGCATAATTGAAACGCATTTGCATGCAAAACAATTGTTCTGTTCTAGTGTCGTGCCAGCTAGGGGATTTTAAGTGCTTCAATATAGGAAACATAAATACATTTCCTGTTTGATACCAGCAGTTTCTATTCTAACATGTTGTATTTAATTACTGACTTCCAATTTAATTAATCTACTTTCTGTTCTCTCCTCTTTTCTCTCTTTCGCTGTCTTCTGCCTGGGCGACAATGATGTTGGTCACAAAAGGTGAGTATTTTTTTGCTTTTTTATGCGGAAATGGTTTTAATATTAATTTTTAATCAGCATATGCGTACAATACGACCTCTTATATCTCATCAGATGCATACAGATATGTTTTACGATAACATTGTGATAAGAAAAAATCATTCCAACAGTTCCAATTAATATTTTGACATGTTTTCTGTCCAGAATGTGCAAATATCTGTCTAAGACTTGGCAACGCTTAGATTTCAGCTTATGTAAATGACTCTGCAGACTTGACTCTGAATGGAGTGGTGAAAGTGAATGCGTGTGTGTACATCTGTCTCTGTGTGTGTGTTCGTGTGCTGTGTTGGACTGAAAGGATGATGGCATTTCAATCTCCTCAACCTTCATGAAAAGATATTCGTCCTTCGTCTTTTTTTTTTCTCTCTGCACTCTCTCTCCCTTTTCTCTTTTTGCGGTCTGATTGGCAGCTCTGGTACATAGAGTTGGGTCTGGTCTTTCAGTTGCCATGGAAACTGCCCTCTCCTCTGACTGCAACCACACTTGTGGACCGCATCTCTGGCAACTCTGATACTCACTGCATATAAAGATTAATAAATAAACTGACTGAGAGAGAGAGGTGGTGTATGTTTGTGTGGGTGTGGGAGCAGATGTGTGTGTGTTTGTATGAGTGCAGTGATGGAGTTAGTGTAAGTTTAAAACCAGTCAGAGCCAAATACTAACCAAAACTATAGTGTTATATAAACTAGCAGAAACTGTGGTATTCAAATGCTTCAAGAATACTTAATATGAAAGTTTGCACAAAAATAAAAATGATAGTTTGCTCAAAAATGCAATCATTTACTCCCCCTCAAGTCTTTCCAAACCCATATGACTATATTTCTGCTGTGGAATATTAATGGAGCAATTACAATGAATGGGGGCTGCAGCTTTAAAGCTTCAAAAATGATTCCAAACCAACATAAGAGTATCATAAAAGCAGTCCAGATTTGTGTACTTTATAACTCCTCTGAAGTCATATGATAGCCTTTTGTGGACCATTTTAATTTATTTACTAATAACCTTTACCTCTAATGAGCTGTTAATTTTTAACTGGATCTTCAGAGTCAACAAATCATTTAGACTGGTTTTGAGAAGTGGATCAACTGGTTCATAAAAAAGATCCAATTAAAAAGAAAAATCTGTTATTTTGCATTAAAAAATAATAACAAAATTGTGAATTTTAGGGTGTATTTTGTATTTTAGTGCCACGTTAAAAAAAAAAACAAATAAGATTACAAGACTCAAGTTGTAATATATTAAGAAAAAATCTAAATATTGAGAATAAAGTCAAAATATTTTGAGAATAAAGTCAAACTTACAAGAATGAAATCAAAATATTTTGCAAATAAAGTCAAAATTATGAGAATAAAATTTAAATATTTTGAGAATAAATTCGAAATTATGAGATTAAAGTTAGAATATTTTGAGAGTATAGCCTTTATTGCGCATACAACTGGCCGGATTGGGAAGGACGGGAGAAATTACAGTATCCTGGCAACTGATTTGTATATATGTGGGATTATTAGCAGACATCATACCATGCAGGGACAGTATGCTTGGAAATAATATTTCACATCTTCGAATGCATTCATTATTTGTAGTGTGCAACCACCCAATAATAGCAATAAGCTTTGTGCTTTTGATACTTAATTAATATAAAACAAAGTTTCAGCTTTCAAATCTGTCAGTTTTATAAAATACAAAAAATATGTCTTGTAATAACGTTTTTTAACGCTCTTTAATGTGGTGTGACAGATCACTGTTTTCACCAGTTTAAGCAGCATGTGAATCAATCATCTTTTTGATTACAATGAGACATTTGTTTAATTAAATTATGCTGTTTTTTAAGCCTTTTGATGTTCCTTTATATTCATTTCATGCTATAACTTGTAGTAAAGAGGGAAAACACATTTATAATTTGTATTTTGTGATTAAGCTGGCAGAACTTGAAAGCTGAGATGTGTATTAAAAACAACAAAGCACAAAGCTTATTGCGATTACTGGGTGGCTGGCACGTTATAAACAATGAATGGATTTGAAGACGTGAAATATTATTTCCAATCATTTATTATAGGCTATTGTGAATAAAACAGCTTTTGAATATTCACTTAATGTTACTCACCTCAGAAAAGACAACATAACTTAAGTTAATAAGTTCGAGCTTACTCAGACCTTTAGAGCGTTTTATTGCTGTTTTTAATTAAATGCATGTGAGGAATGAAAGGTTGGATGTCACAGACATTTTTGCAGAGTAGGTGGTGAAAGTTTCAGAAAGGAACAATGTAATTTAATGAAATGAATGTCTCATCGTAATCGAAAAGATGATTGATTCACGTACCACTTAAACGGGGGGCGATGCAGCGATCTGTCACACCACATTAAAGAGCGTGAAAAACACATTATTGTAAGACATATTGTTTGTATTTCACTATAAAACTGACAGAATATGAAAGCTGAGACTTTGTTTTATATTAAAAGCCAAAAAAGGACCAAAAGCACAAAGCTTATTACTATTATTGGGTGGCTTTAATCTTGTAATTGCTACGACTTAGTTCTCATAATTTAGATTTTATTTTTAAAATATTTCAAGTTTATTCTCTGAATTTCGACTTTATTCCTAAAATATTTTGACTTAATTCTTGTAATTTTGACTTAATTCTCAAAATATTTTAACTTTATTCTCATAATATTTAGACTTTATTCTTTTTTTTTTTTTTTTATGTGGCACTAAAATGCTGTCGTAGTATTTTGCTGCTCTTTTAGACGAAGTATCTTATTTACATCTTGCCTGCCTTTTTAGCAGCCAGTAGTTCACCCACACAGACAGATATTTTTTAAAAAAGCCATAAACTTGAGGTTGTCTTAAAGCAGACATGTTGTCAAAATGTGAATTATCTGTCTGGTTGCAAGCAAAGATCAGCGCCACTACTACATTTGGAAGGATTATAAGTCACAGCTGGCAGAAAGCCTGATCATGTAATATGCACTGCTGCTTTCCATTCATCGACTTCCAAATGACCAGGCAAAATCTATATAAGGTTTGAATCCATTACATTGTCAGTGTTCTGAAATTTTGATATGGCCCAAAATCTTACATCATTTTAGATAAGCCAGAATGCAGTAGTAGCTGTACTAGTAGCTACACAGAAATGTTCAGCTTTGTTTATATTTTGAGGTTCTAAGGAGTAAAAAATGTCAGTTAAGGCATCACGTAATGAACATGTCAGAGCCTTTAAGGCCATGAACTAAACATAATATGAGTTTTATGATTTTTTTTAGGTTTAAGGAATGGAATGGTAATTTACTTTACAAATTTAATTAGACTGAAAGCATCTAAAAATCCTTAAAATATAAAAATACAGGGAATACTACAACTACAGACTACAGGGAAGTTACACTAAACATCTAAAGGCATACTTGACCAAAAATTTAAATTTTGTTGTCATTTGCTTACTCTCTTGTCATTACAAATCCAAAACATTAATTTTAAATAATATATTGGCTATTTATTAATGTGAACTGGTGCTTTCAAGTATGTAAGTAATGAAGTAGATATTTTTCTTTTACAAAATAGTTGTACCTTTAAAGTTCGGGGATGGCAATTTTTTTTTTTTGTAATGTTTTTAAAGAAGTGTCTTATGTTCACCAAGGCTGCAGGTGTTTTTTCTACTTTTTTTTCTTTTTGAAATCTTACTGACCCCAAACTTCACAGTAGTGTACGTTAGACACAGGAAAATATATGGGATTTCTGTTCAGCTTGTTCCTGGGGTTTGCTGTTTGAAGGAGTCCTCATATGTGTACTTGTGTGTTTGTGTGTGTGTGTTTACTTAACCACACACTGAGGCAAGTCTGTGCAAAATGAAGTAAGCCAGTGCAAGGCAAAGGCTTCATCTCTCCGTGTCAAGGGGTTTAGTGTATCACAATGTCCCACCACTGGCCTTACTTGCTCCTCGACTTGAGCTTCTCAAAAACTTATTTTACAAAGAGCGGAGAAGCAGAAGAAGTGGAGGGATTTAAAGAGTGAGCATTTGAGAGCAAGTGTCAGTGAAAGGCTCAGGCGCCCCATCGAGGCCCAGTAGTATGGCCTTTGACTGTCAAAAGCACATACACGCATAAACTGTGTGCTGCACAGCAGTGCAAGGACAGAGAAAAAGAGGAAGGGAGGAGAAGGAGGAAGTCAAGAAATAAGAAAGGGAAACCTCTCTGTCCCACATTTGATTATTCATGGCCTGTTTTTTTATAAGCTCTCCTCCCCCTTCTCCTCCCCACCACCCTCTCCCTAGATACTCTAGCACACTGTCACAATTACAGATTTAAAGTCGGGAGAATCTAGCAGGAAACCAAAGCTGTAAGGCCACATAGCTTTCACCAGTCACCTGTTTCGCAGTGACACCAAATACGCCAGTGGTTTCACTTTACTACAGCATCAAAAAGACTGACTGGAGAGTCTGATGCAGTGCTTCTCAACACCAAATATTTGGTGACCCAACACAGTTATACCCTTAAAAATAAAGGTTCCAAAAGGGAGTTTGCAGTGATTTTTTGATTCCTTAAAGATATTTTCAGTAAACACAACATTTTAATAATCTAAAGAACTTTTTTTCCACTATAGAGAACCTTGTACAATGAAAAGATTCCACTGATGTTAAAGGTTCTTCAAAGAGCCATCAATGCAATTAAGAACCTTCTACATTTCCGCAAAACCATAAAAAAAACATACCCATACATACATTTCACTGCAACTTTAGTTTTTTTAGTCACATAAATTATGAATATGGTGCAGATTATTGGTTATTAAGTTTTTTGCACAATTCTGTTACGACGTCAAAACTCTTTTACCATAGTGCATGATTTGTAAACTAACTTTGTAAACATTTTGGCGTGCATCACATAACCAGCTTCATATGTCCATAGGCAGCAGCTATTTGTACCAAGTGCAAATAGCATTAGATGCTATTTACACTAAGTGCAAATAGCCTGCTTTGTTGGAAGAGGCTATTTACACTAACTCTGTACACCAATGTGTGATTGGGCTTAACATCACAAAAGATGCCTGTTAAACAACAGCAGCTGTGGCGTAGGGAATAGGGGTGTGCTAGCTTTTGACGCGATCGACCCGAGTTCAAATCTGCTTTTTGCCTAACTCGTTCTTCTGCCTTTGCACATCACATATCAGACTAGAAAGGCATTGCTTTCAATAAATATGTTATTACTGCATACTGTTTTATAATGTACTGCAATACTGAGATGCAAATATCTGCCACTATTTGCACTAAGTATAAATAGCATCTAAGTACTATTTACGCTTATTGCAATAAAAACACTGCTATTTTTACATAGTGTAAATAGAATCTATCACTATTTGCATTTAGTGTAAATAGACACTCCATATGTGCATATGCTTTTTCTGATGTGGTAAACTTGCTCAGTAGCTCACCTGGTACAGTTGTGATGTGAGTCCTGTGAAACATTGGTCACAACAGTTGTTCATAAAAGCAAGCTAAAATGGCATGGTTGCTTCAGCAGTTGTTCTTTTATCTCATTTGCTTTTGCTCACACTATTGGTTAGATTTAGAGTAGAGTTTAGTGGTAACGGGTGCCGTAATTTTAAACAAGATTGAGCATTAACCTTTTAGTGCCATAAATTTAATTTCCAAACTGCTGTGATACTTGTATAAAATGTTGCAACAGCCACGTTTAATTGTTTTGGAGAAAACTGAGCATGCTATTTAATGTCAGTCACTAGACATTTCATGCAGTGATACACAAACAACTAAGTATCATTTTTGCAAAAATGTACCCACAGGCATGTTTTTTCATGACACTGCATCTGCAAGGTAGAAAATCACTGATAGTGCCTCTTGTTGACGTCACCTGAAAATTTTTTTTGCAATGTACCCAGAGCAACATATTTTTTGCAGAAAAATAGTGCATTTAGTGTATTGATAATATGATTTTTGCCTTTTTTCTGTTTGCATTTAGCAAGTTTTTCCCCCATCACAACAGACCTGCAAAAACTTGAGAATGACTACTCTAATGAAATGAGTGAACGCCATTTGTATATATTTTTAAAATGTATTTTTATTTTTTTAAGCACGTTTGATGTTCATGGTTAAGAGACCGCAGACAACACTAACGTAACTTGAAAGGGGATATCTAATCACCTCTTCAGAGAGAAACGTCCTAAAAACATTGAAGTATCTAACGCGCTGGGTGTTTTATCTTTACACAATGTTCTGGTAATGCAGAGGATTGCGCTTTATGGTGTGTGCGTATGTGTGCTTTGCTTTGAAGGGTAAGGATCAAACTCTGACTGCAGAGGAGGCACAGTCTGTGCCCCATTAATGTTTCATTAACGCAGACTGCTGCGTGTGTGTGTGCTTGTTTGGGCAATGGGAGAGAGAAGAGGAGTGAAAGAGAGAATGCGCAAAACTAGTGGAGACTTCAAGGATGCAAAGAAAGAATAAAAGGACCTCTAGAGAATGAGAGGGTGAGAAAAGGGTGCAGAGAGGGAGAGGCAAAGAAGAGGGAGGAGAAATTACATGTGAGAGAGAGAAGAGCAGAGTAAGTAAAAGAAAAGATGTGTGTGGGAGTGCGAGAAGACGCGATGATTGGCAAGAAACCAGACAATAGAGGGAGAAGAAGAGAAGGTGAGGGAAGAGAATGAGAGAATGTTTCTCGCTCCATAAATTTCAGTGCACATCATTTGTTTTTCAATGTGCGCCCTGAGATAATGTACAACCAATAGATTTGAGACAAACGTGATGCCACAGGGAGGCTCCTATTGGATAGAAATATAACCTGCTCACAAAAACTGTCAATTTTAAATTTAAAGTGATAGTTCATCCAAAAATGAAAATTATGTAATTGTTTACTCAGCTTGTGTTGTATCATTCCAAACCTGTATGACATTTTTTCATCTTCATGGAATGCAACAATTACCATTTCTGGCTGGATTTATCTGATCAAAAATATAGTGAACAGTAATACTCTGAAATATTATTGTAAATATGTATTAAAATGTAATTTATTCCTGTGATGGCATAGCTAAAATTTCAGCAGCCATTACTACTACTACCAGTCAAAAGTATTTTTAGTTTTTCAAAGAATTATCTTCTGCTCACCAAACCTGCATTTGTTTGATCCAAAATACAGCAAAAGCAGTAATATTGTAAAATAGTTTTACTATTTAAAATAAATGCTTTCTATTTAAATATATTTTAAAGTGCAATTTTTTTCCAGTGATCAAAGCTAAAGTTTCAGCATCATTACTCCAGTCATTGTCACATGATCCTTCATTTTAATATTCTGATTTTGGGACAGAAATTCATACTTATATTTAGCAAAGATGCATTAAATTGACCAAAAGTGATAATAAAGACATTTATAATGTTTTAAAAGATTTCTATTTCAGATAAATGCTGTTCTTCTGAACTTTCTATTCATTAAAGTAACCCATTACAGTAAATAAGAATTCTACTCAGCTGTTTTCATAATAATACATAATAATAATAATAATAATAATAATAATAATAATGCATGTTTTTTGAACAGTAAATAAGAATATTAGAATGATTTCTGAAGGATCATGTGACTGGAGTAATGATGCTAAAAATTCAGATTTGAAATCACAGGAATAAATTACATTTTAAAATATTAAAATAGCAAACAGTTATTTTAAGCAGTTAAAATATTTAGACATTTTACTGTTTTTGCTGTACTTTGGATCAAATAAATGCAGTCTTGGTGAGAAGTCTCAGACGAGAAAAAAAAACATTAAAAATCTTACTGTTCAAAAACTTTTGACTGGTAGTGTATATGCAATTGCAAAGGAAAGAACAACTACTGTATTATTCATTTTGTGATTTTGTGAGTAAATTATAGTAGAATTGTCATTTTTAGGTGAATTACTTTTGTATTTGCAGGTTTGAGATCAAAGTTCTCATTCTGCTTTCCTCTCTGTTTTCCAAATTTTCTCTAAAGGTTACCAAACCCTCAAGAGCCAGGGTGGGTAGGTGTAAATAATTGCAACTGAGCAGGTGTGTATACCTGCAGAGGTGTGAAAATGACTTCCACCTGATCTTCTAGTCATCTTTTGTATTTCATTTTCGCAAAACGTGCAGGGCTTGGGAGGGGGTCTGGACCCCCACCGGAGAATTTCTAAAAAGTCAGGCACAAGAGGAAATTGAAACTGATGGCATATGAGTAGATAACCGGTCATGCTTTTCACGAATGGCACGATATTGTTGGAGAGATGAAATCCTGTGACATATGATGTAGGAGGGGGTATTTTGCCACCAGACTTTTGTGCCAAGGCCTGAGTCACAACCTCTACCCACGCACACTGCGTTCCACCAATACACGAGGTAAACACTACACTATGAAAAATTATATTTACAGGTGTTCATACAGCAGCTACAGTAATGTTCGAAGGGAATTTAACACACTTGAACTGCAATATTTAGTACAGTACAGGGCAAAGCTTTTTGACATGATGAACTTAAGCTAGAGACGGTCACTCTTAGTCCAAGAGAGTCCTAAAGATCATTTTAATCTCTCCAACTTACAATTTTCAACTAACAGAAGCTGAAGAAAAACATTGAATTTAATATATTTATAGGGAGATTGTAGTTTTCACATGGTAAAGTTGTCACAAGAACTATATAATCATTAAAGTCAGTTAAAAGGATAGTTCATCCAGAAAAGATATTCTATCATTAATTACTTCAGGTCGTTCCAAACTCGTAAGAACTTCATTCATCTTTGGAACATAAATTCAGATGACTATTCTTAAAAAATACTTTTTGATGAAATGTATTTTTGATGAAATCCGAGTGCTTTGAACACACCTTGAACGTTGTAGCTGCGTTGCTGTCTATGCAGGGTCAGAAAGCTATCAGATTTCATCAAAAATATCTTCATTTGTTTTCAAAAGATGAACGAAGGTCCTACGGGTTTGGAACGACTTGAGGGTGAGTAATTAATGACAGAATTTTCATTTTTGGGTAAATTATCCCTTTAACACTCCAGACCAATGTATTTTCTAAGTATTTTTTAAGAATAGTTTAATATATATTTCAGGCATGGGGCAAGTGATTTGACATGAACTGTTTTGTGTTTTATTATTTGTGACCCTGGACCACAAAACCAGTCATAAGTGTCAATTTTTCAAAATTGAGCTTTATACATCATCTGAAAGCTGAATAAATACGCTTTCCATCGATGTATGGTTTGTTAGGATAGAACAATAATCGCCTTCAAAGTTTTCCAAATTAAGTTTTTTGCAATGCATATTACTAATCAAAAATTAAGTTTTGATATGTTTACAGTAGGAAATGTACAAAATATCTTCATGGAACATGATCTTTACTTAATTTCCTAATGATTTTTGGCATAAAAGAAAAATCTATCATTTTGACCCATACAGTGTTTTTGGCTATTGCTACAAATGTACCCCAGCAACTTAAGACTGGTTTTGTGGTCCAGGGTCACATTTTACCATTACATTTTAGCTCAGTGGCTCATAATAGGCTGTTTAATGGCAGTATCCATTGTGACAACTTACCACTTACAGTATCGGTCAGTTTGGTTTCTTTTTTATGGTAATAACAGTAAAAAAAGGTGAGGCTTTAAAGTATGTGTCTGTACAGAGAAATAGGCTCACCATGAGAAAGTTTCACTGGAGAAAAAAGAAACACTGGACAACTTTTCTACAAGTTACAATTTTTCTAAAGGTTCCTTGTTGTACTGACTGAAATATTAATATACACAGCAGGGAAAGTAAAACTAGGTAAGGGCTACCACAGGTAAGAGCCCCATTAACAAAGATAAAATGTTCTTTTTAATTAGACAATGCAGTAAAATCTAAAAACTAAAGCAAATCATGTCGAAGAAATGTAAAAAGTAATTTGAGCACTACAACAGAAAGAAAGAAAAACTGAAGGTGTGCAATCTTCTGCTTCCTCCCTTAAAATAGGCACATTACTGCAGGGTTTCCAGGAAAATGGGAACCTGTGATGTGTCACAAATTCCCCTCTCTGCAAATGGAAACAGCCTGCAAGCACCTGTTTACCTTGTCAGCATGGTAAAAAATGGGAGAGACATTCTCTGTCTAATTTTAGTAGTTATATTTTATTAATAGTGTATATAAGAATGACGTGCTGTATTTGAGAATGTTTTAAAACAATGAAAATGAGGGGAAATGTCTAGACAGATGCTGAGATAGCATGTTACAGTACGTCACACTTCTACAGAAGGCGTGTTGAATATTCATGCATATGCATATTCAATATTCAGGCATGTTCTTGACATTTCAACCAACCAGAATACTTCATCCTCTGTTGTTGTTTTGAAAGTGAATGTAGCTTTACTGGAGCTTTGAAGCTGATGTCTCAGGTCTTGGCGATGCAGTTTTTACTCAGCGGAATCAGAATCTCCAGCCATTACCAGACTTAATTTCCCAGAAGTCACACTCACAAATGTACCAGAACATTCTATACGTACCTCTCTAATCATCAAACACAACTACCTTATAGACTCAGCAGTATAGTGCATGAACCTTTAATGGTCTTCAGACTATTAGCTTGAGAGTGAGACTATACAGTTGGTTCTGCAATAAAGTGCATTTATGGTGTGAATTAACATTATAATTTATAGGTGACATAATGTGTGTGTGAAAGAGAGGTTGGTAGCCTCCAGAAGGTCAGGAGTATTTCATTTTTTGGTCTCACTCTGCACAGCTCTGGAATATAATAAGCCATGAAAATGGGTAAAACCTGTTTCACCAAACAGCCCCCTGGTCTGAGCATTGTGTTTGACTGTGAAAAACTTGACAGGAAGCAGTAGGGAAAAATACATGATGAGAGAAGAGGAGGGCAGAGACATAAAAAAAAAAAAGTAAAAACAGCCATCAGACATATTAGTATTCCATGTAGGTTAAGATGGCTCCTCCACCTTACTGTTTTGTGTTGATCATAGATGCATAAAACTAGCAGAAACTGTTTTGTTATTAAAACTGTGTTTATATGAAAACTGAAGTTACTATTTTCAAATACAAATATTTCAAATATTTTCAATTTCAAATATTTTCAGTACAAGGAATTTTATTAAGTTGGGGTGGCATTGTCAGAGATGTTTCTTTATGATATTTGTCTCTGTGTCATGTAATGCAAAAATAACTAGCACCATTTCTCAGTTATAGATTGTAGCGAAAATTATGTTGGAGGACTTCAGTATTAATGTTACTACAATATCGTTGCAGTGTTTTGTTTAGTTTTTCAGTGGAAGCTTTAATGTAGTGTACAAAAGAAATGAAAAAAAAAACACAATTCTGTCTGTTTTCCTCAGAATTCTGACTTTTTCTCGGAATTGCATCATACAAATACACAATTCTGACTTCTAACTTTTTTTCTCAGAACTGTGTGATACAAACAATTCTTTTTTTTTCTCAGAATTCTTACTTTTTTCCCAGAATTCCATGATACAAACTCAGAATTCTGACTTTTTTTCTCAGAACTGCATTATTCTGCAAACTCAGTTTTTTCACAGACTGACTTTTTTTTACTCAGAATTCTGACTTTTTTTCTCATAATTGTGATACAAACTCACAATTCTGACTTTTTTCTCAGAAATCTGACTTTTTTCTTAGAACTACAAGATACAAACTCACATTTCTGACTTATTTCGCAGAATTCTGACTTTTTATTCTCAGAACTGCTTGATAAAACTCAGATTTTTTTTCTCAGAATTGCGTGACATAAATTTGCAGTTACGAGTAACAACCTCAGAATTGCGAGATGTAAACTTTAAATGTGTCATATATAAATATATCAGATAATATCAGTTTCCCTTTTTCCCCCCTCAGAATTGGACATTATAACTCGCAATTGCAAGTTTGCATCCCGCAATTCTGATTTCATAACTTTATATAACGCAATTCTGACGCAAATGTAAACTCACAATTGCAAGAAAAAAGAATTGTGAGATGATAAAGTCACAATTACCTTTTTTTATTCTGTGGTGGAAATAAGCTTTCATGGGGTCCAGATCCATGTGTTTGGGTCTATTTTGAGATAATTAGTGACTGGTTGTAAAATGTACCTTGCATGTTTTTGCAAGCATACTATGTTGAACTCTTGCTAAATATTACAAAACTCAAATAGAGCAGAAGTGAGGAAACTCAGAGGAAGTGTGGCGAGATAATAGATTTAATTGACATTGAGGGAAATACTTAAATCCAAACTGGAGGAAACAACTGAGCTGTGTCAGGAAATTACAAATTAGGTTCGCAATGAGCATTTGCTCATCATTTAAATAATGGATTGTTATGTAAATTGGACAGTTTCTTATTCATGCACTCATAGTAATGCATGTGTTTTTGTAAAATGTTCATACGGTTTATAAAGGGGAGACTTATTACTGTAAATATGCCCAAGACAAATTATATATTTATATTCAGCATTTCTTTTACTTAGTCCATTTGGATGAAACCTATATATATATCTATTTTCATCATTGTCTATTTCATGCCAAACAGGCATTTTCAAAGTACTAGAGTTCTAAATGCCTCAGGCTTTAGGATTGTTACAGTACAGTGTTTCGGGGTTTTCACAAGGCTACTTCTAAAAGTAGAACAGTGTGTAGAAGCTATGTCAGGGTGAAAGAGAAAAGGCAGCTCCAAAACTTTTACAACTAACACTGAGCTGTGTGGGTGTGTGTATATGTGTATGAGGCAAGGATAGAGGTAGAATGACAGGTCAGCAGTCTTTACCCTCCAGAAAGCCTCAGGTGTTTTGCAGTCCTGTTTCTTACTGCTCAGAAATGCAGGCAGCTATAAAAATGAGCCAAACTGGTGCCACCAACTACCCCATTAGGCATAAACACGGGATGCAGGGTATTTGTTTGTGTATGTGTGAGACCGTTCTTCTCAAACTTACCTGAAGATGATCACCTATTTTCATAGAAATCATCATGTCTCTGAAAGCAGGATACAGAGGCATAGGAATGATATGGGACACTTTATGAACCTTATCTGCCTGACTCATGAATATTAATTAGGGCAGATAATGTGCGCCCAAGTGGTCGTAACTGATTTGCTGAAAGGCAAGTGTATTGACGGTAGCTATATTAAGATTTCCGCTTTCTGTGAGGGTTTTATGGTCATCTTTTTTTCTTTTTCTTCTTTTAACAAGACATTTTTTATACATTTAAAGTTTGGAATTTTCAGTGACCCATGAGTTTGCTAGGTACTTTCGGTACTGGAATTTTAAAAACGTCCATTTCCCGCTCACATTTGAGCGCTGTTGAGCCGATTTTTAAGATTGGGCATAGTGTTCACGCGCTCAACAGACATGACTGTGATTGGCTACAATGCTAAGGGCTGCACTAAGGGATCCCTAATACATCTGCATATAGACGGATCCACTGACAGACACGGCTTTCAAACGCTCCCGTTGTGCTTATTTGTGAGCGCTCGGTGAAGCGCTTATCATTGTAGCCAATCACAGTCATGTCTGTTGAGCGCGTGAACACTATGGCCAATCAGCGATATTTAAAAATCGTCTCAACAGCACTCAAATGTGAGCGGGAAATGGACGTTTTTAAAATTTCGGTACCGAAAGTACCGATCCCGGTACCGTTTGACAGCCCTAGAGTTTGCCAGTTATTTTTCCACATTTTTCCTAGACTGCTTTCCTGACGATTAAATGTTTTTGCGTGTGTGTGTGTGTGTGTACTATTTTTTTCTATATGTACTACTGTTTGTTGTCAGTCATTCAGTTTTAAAATATGTGGTAGTTTTTGCAGTGTCATCATGTCATTCTCCAAGCCAGAAAAAAAGTAAAATAGATGACGGAAACCATCTGTTCCAGCTAGAATGGACTGACAAGTGCTTGTTTATTCCGAATGCAACTATTTCTCAACCAGTGTGCTTGAAACAAGACTATAGCCGTGTAGTGGAGTGCTATATGTACTTGGCATAAGTCTGATTTATACTCTTGCTGTTATGGATAAATCGCTTTTTGGTTTATCAAATTTTTTGCAAGTATCAGTAACAAAAGTTCAACTAAATTTTGTCTGAATTTCTCAATCGATGGGCATGTTTAGTAGCTTTTTGTTGACAGAATATTTCAGTTTGACCTTCATGCCCTTCATGCAGAGTTGTTCCATTTGGTTTGTTTGGTAATAATTTGGTTTATTTATCAGATGAGATGAGTTGCGGTATTAATTTTAAGCTCCACTATGCTCATAGGCTACAGTTGACCTTCCATCTGAGATTTGTGCTATATAAACTAAGCTTACAGTTGCACTTTAATGAAAGATGTGGTTTATGCATTGGATAAAGTCTAAACCTATTGGATAAAGCTATGAAACTTCAGTGGTTTGTCTTTCTTTCATGGCTGAATGTTGTATGATTGGATCAAAAGTGTAACTGTTCATAAATCTTTGCCTTATTGTTGGAGTTCAAATGAAAATTGCCTGGACTAATTTGTGTGTTTACACTAAATGTACTAGAGAGGGTACCGTAGGAAAAGGAGTTACAGAAACATTGATTGAGCCGAGAGAGGCTGTCTCATCAGCGCTGAATGAGAAATCATTGATTCGTAAGGATGAAAGACTGTAAAGAGTGGCATTATTAAAAATTGGTGCTACATATTTGTGCAATTCTGATGTTAAGCTGACCGAAAAATAAAAAATAAAAACAAGTGCTGGCTAAAAGGCAAGGAAATGTGAGTAAAGAATGGAGATAGATTGAAGAAGTGTTGTAGGTGAAGAGTTATGAAAAAAGTAGACAAGAACAGCTGAATTTATTGCACTTTATGGATTGATATGTAAATCTATAACTTTGTCAGTCTGTCAGGCAGAGAAAACGGAAGCAAAACTCTTCTGTACTTTAAAGCGGTGGTTGTTTTGGTGGTAGGTATAGTTTCAGGAACCAAAATATTACAAGGGGCGGTGTCAGGTGGTGACCCAACACAGTACTTTAATTGTTTTCTGCAATAAAAATGTTTCTAAAATCTAGGATCAAAATGTATTAATATTACCATGAATGACATGGGTCTATTTTCTACTCTTTTTAACTCTAATTGACATAAGTACTGTAACCCACTTAAATGCATGCCTGGGCCAAAAATAATTTAATAACAATTAGATATTTACAAAATTTACAGTATCTAATTGCTTCAGTTTTTTTAGTTTTATTATATATTTTTTATCTTTTTATTTTTTATATTTTTTTAATGTGTTTTTGTCATTTAATCTTTGTTTTTATTATCTTTAATCTTTAGTCATTTATTTTTTAGTTAGTTATTTATTTTTACCTGTAGATTTTGCAATTTTAGGACTTTTAGGACCTTTTTATCTAACATTTATATTTTACTATATTTAGATTTAGGTTTTATTTTTATATATTCCGTTTTATATTTTATATTTTCAGTGCTTTTTTAATTTTAGTTTAAGTTATAGTAACTTTCTTATGTGCTTTTGTTGTTCAATCCATATTTTTAAGTAAATTTTAGTCTTAGTAATTTTTTCGTAAATTTTAGTCTTAGTAATTTTTTCTTAAACTTAAGCCTTTTCATCTAATATTTATATTTATATTTTACTTTATTTTAATATTAGATTTAATTTTATATATATATATATATATATATATATATATATATATAGGTATTTTTTTTTAGTTTTAAGTTATAGTAACTTTGTGCTTTTGTCATTTAATCTGTATTTTTATTAAATGTTAGTTTTAGTAATTTTTCTTAAACTTAAACCAATTTTTTTCATCTAATATTTGTATTTGACTTTTCATATTTTATATTTTCAGTTCTTTTTCATTTTAGTTTAAGTTATAGTAACTTTATGTGTTTTTGTTTTTGCTTGATGTTTTTCATCTAATATTTATATTTGACTTTATTTCAATATTAGGTTTTATTTTCATATATTCATTTATATTTTATATTTTCAGTTCTTTTTCATTTTAGTTTAAGTTATAGTAACTTTATGTGCTTTTGTCATTTAATCTATATTTTAATTACATTCTAGTTTTAGTATTTTTTCTTAAACTTAAACCTTTTTTCATCCAATATTTATATTTTACTTTATTCTGATATTAGATTTTATTTTTATATATTCAGTTTAGATTTTATTTTAGTTTAAGTTTTAGTAACTTTGTTATTTGCTTTTGTCAATTAATCTATATTTTTAATTAAATTTTAGTCTTAGTATTTTTTCTTAAACCTAAAGTTTTTCATCTAATTTTCATATTTTACTTTATTTTGGTATGATTTTTATTTCAATTTTAGTTTTAGAACCCAAAGTTTTTCATTTAATATTTAATATAGTTTTATTTTATTAAAATTACCAAAAACAATAAATCAATTTAGTTTTAAATAAATAATAGCAACACTGGTAAATACTACATAAATGCAGGGGGAAATTTTTTCATCCACATATTCATTTCGGGGTTAAAAGTTGACAAGTCTATTTATTGTGCAATCTTTTTGCATTTGCATGATTTTATGGTTAGTTGCATTATCATCACTGTCTTTTCGCTGCTCTTCACGACCCCGAACAGACTTGCGGCCCACCAGTCGAGAAGCGCTGCTATAGAATAACCATGCGGCGCAATGACAGCAACAACCGAGCTACATTTATCATATCTGAAACATGTTGTCAGATCCTATTGCCTCTTATTCACATTCAAACGATACTGCGCCACCAAGTGATCCGGACACGGAGCTGGAAATCATCAGATTAATGGTGAGACTGCGGAAGGGACACAGACAGCATGTCTGCCTAACTCTAGATTCATTCCATTAGTGTGCCTCCACACTGTGGTCCCGCTCTAGTACATTTCCTCTCCTCTCACATCACCTCTGTTCAATTTAACGCTGTGTTGCTGCTAGCACTCCAAGCAGGGCCTGCCAGTACCGTATCACGGCTGCTTTTCCATTTGACAGAACACACACACATACACACCCGCCCAAGGAAGCCTGCCTGCTGCAATTAGCCGAGATTTAACGAACCCTGCAGACGATCCACGCTTTCTCCTATAGACACGCCAGTCATGGCCGCTTGACCAATTGCACGGGGCGATAGGCCGGCACGGGACGGGCTGGCAAAAGCAACCAGAGCATTGAAGATCAATCCCAAAGCCCTGGATCTTTCTAGCCAGAGAGAGAGCATAACCGATGCTCATTTTTAGTGTATCTTCGGCTCCCCGCTTGTTTACAGTAATCCCTACGGCTCTGTCCATACCTCACTGGATTAAAGGCTCGGTTGTTTGGGTGCGAGAGAGATAGAGAGGTCTGGAGAAGATTGCTGCTATCAGCCCCAGCGTGCTGCTACTGTACGCGGCAGTAGCCGAGCGGTCAGTCCCTGTTCTCTAAGCTCAGTAAACAGAGACTTCACGTCTAAAACCCGGGTCAGACTGTTGCCGGGGGCTTCAGACGTCTTTTGCTGTCTGAGCCAGTTAAGAAGGTGACTCCATTAATAATTCTGGCCTCCAGTAAGTGTACGAGGTCATTTTCCTAACAAGGTTGGAATTAAAATTAATAAGTCATTATTAATAGGCCTGTCAATTTAACATGTTAATTTAGTGCATTTAATTATAAAGAAAATACTGCGATAAAACAATTAATGCGATTAATCATACCCCGTGACTCATAGTTAAGTTCGAAGTAAAAACTAAATGTTTTTTTGTGAGTCTGTAGTCAGGACTTCAGGCAACCGGCCTTACTAAATCCAACATGATCATATTAGTTATT
>JAHKKF010495174.1:0-40766 GCA_019740295.1 Labeo calbasu | reverse complement strand
ACAACACAACAGCTACTGAAGAAACCCAAAAATGACTAAAAAAATAAACCAATTTAGTACAAACATCTGCTAAAACCCATAAAAGGAAAAAAAAAAAAAAGTAAATTACAAGAGAAAGACAGAAAGAGGAAAAAAAAAACAAAAAAAAAAACAATGCTTGTTAAAAAAATACATTGGATTTTTATACAACGAACCATAATTTAACATATGGCTGACCATTTACAAAAATGTACTCAGCATTTGATGAACGTAAGCCAAGATGAACCAGAGGAGAAAGGAGGAAAACAACAACCTGGTCACATTTGTCAGGAGCTTCAAATATGGGAAACAATCAAAACGGCGGTATGATCTTAGAAGCGCGTAGCCGAACCTTCAAATAAAGCAGAAGTCGATGAGATACGTTTCCTGAGAGTTCACCAACAACCTTACTGGTATTGAATAGAGCTTATAGTTTCTACTAAGATAAACCACTATGCAAATGTAATATCGGCTGATCCTATCGGATGTTATAAAGGTTATTTACACTCGGAACGATCCAGAACAGGGAAAGCTCAAGTCTAGCTCTTAGAAAATTGTCACAGTTTTGCAATATATTGTAAGAATATTTCGTTTTAAGTCTATAGAATGTATCTAAGTCTATATATTTATGAGCTGTGTGATTTTGGAGTAAGACATCGTAAAACAACAGACATTATTATTGCATAACTTTCCTTTCCATTTCAAGAACTCTGTCGATAGCATGCTATGATACAAATATAAAACGATGCGTAGACTTTAAAGTGAAATAAGCCATGTGTCCAAGTGGATAGTTGCCATTTGCATAAAATATGAGTATACCCTTTCAAATGGAGCGTGAAAACTACCTATTGCAACCTTAAGCGAGGTCGAGGAACCACGTGAATCCTCAACCTGGATATTTCAAAATCACCTTCTCTCGTAGAGGTAGTACAAATGCTTTTCTGGAATGAATGCTGTGAGTTGAGGAAAATGCATGGGATGCGACGCACGAGCAAAGAGGCTGGTAAACGAACAAGCTGGCGCTGTATTGTTCAGAAACTCGCAATACTACAAAGGTCTACCAGAAGGATCCTCTGCTGTCCAGTCGACATCGAAGATGACAGGAAGGTAGTGTTCAGGTAGCAGTGATTGCTTGCGTTTTATTCTACGGCTCACAAAATACTTCGACCGCCCGTATAAAAAAAATGGCTCTTGAGAACGAAATCAAAACCATTGGTGTTAAATGTCAAATAACAACTTTTTTGTTTGTTTTTTTTTTTGTTTTTTTGCATATCACAATATTCACTTTGACTTGAGCACATCCCACCTTTATAATTATGTTTTCTAATCACATACTACAATAAAGCTGCAGGTTTTTACCTTTATCGATTTACAGGCCAAAAGATATATTTTTATCCCTGTAGTGCAAATTGTGAGTGTTTTCCATTAGTCTACTCTTCATACCAGTAAGGTTTAATATCAATACCATCATCCCTCAATCCACTACTATATTTATACGTTTAAATATTTATATACGTGTGTGTTTAATATGAATGTCATACATATATGAATATACTGTCTCAATATAGATTTTTACTACTCTTAACCAAATGCACACCCATCCAAAACAAATGAAACAGCGCAAGAAACACACAAGGTACTGAAATCTTACCCCCCAAAAACTTTTTTTTTTCTCTTACCAAAAGGGGAAATAAAGACCGAAAAGAAGTGAAGAAAACTTCAAGTACAATGAACACTGAGGAGAAAAAGTCCATCGGGCAATTTGTTTTAAAAGAAAAATCAGGACAAAACAAAAACAGTATTCTCCATTTCAAACAAAATCCCCTCTTCTTTCTCGGATCAATGACTGAGAAGTCCTTCAAGCTTTTTTTCAAACCTGAAAAGGAACCAAAAATGAAGAGAGAGAGACCTGGTGTGAGGGGAAGTCACTGTGTCTTCTTCCAGGCCTCGTGTGCATCGCTCCGAGTGGGATTTTTTTTTTTTTTTTTCCAGTGCTGTTGGCAGTGAGGTGAGGCTCCGTGATGGCTGGTACTGTTCAGGGCTCTTGTCTGATGTAGTAACTGCCTGAGCCGTTGCTCTCCTGGTCTGAGATGCCCTGCGAGAAGGTGAACTCGTCCATCTCGGGAGTCTCTTCTTTCAACTGCAGCGAGGCCTCTGGAAAACAAAAACGAGACAAGAGCACAGATCCATAAAATGAAACACACTGGTAAAACATGAAAACTAAACGCAACAGTAAGTGGAAAAATATAAAGAAGTGTGGGCGGAAAGGAGAAAAATTACACACTTAACAAAAAAAAAAAAAAAACACAGAGAGAGAAACTTTTGCAATAACCCACAGAAACCAACCTTTTTCATTTATATGTTTTTAAAAATTTAAGCATGTTAAGGCATTCACATAATAAACTGCATCAACCAGGAAGCGATACATAATGTTTAAGTATTTTAGTAGGCTCATAAACTTACCTGTAACAGTTCACTCAAAAATGAAAATGGTGTCATTTACTCACCCTCATGTCATCCTGTATGGCTTTAAAAGACTTGGAATAGAGCCACTTACAGCTGAAGAAAGGGTAGCTATTCTAATATATATATATATATATATATATATATAACTTTTTAATTTGAATTCTTACTTTGGACTGAATTCACCAAACAGAAAACCCATACAATTAGACTTAAATTGAATTGTAAATGATCTGCAGTGTTGGAGCAAATACCTGGTGACAATATTAATAAGAATGTTCTTGTTTTAAATAATGCTTATGGCTCTATGCTTACTTTTCTTTTTAAAACTGACTGCAGGTGGCAGCAAGTCACTGATTTTAATCACTGAATCATTCATTCGATTTGTTCAAACAGCTGATTAATTCAGGAATGAAGCAAGTGTCTTTATGAATGGGTAACTGAATCATTGACTCACTAGATTCATTTAAAAATCCACGTTCATTCATAAATGAAACGCCGCTGTATTTAAATATATATGAGAATAGGCTCAGTTGTGACTTGTTTCAAACTATTTTTGACGACGAAATAGAGCAAAATCAGGCAGTAGTGTTACAGTTACAATGTAAGTCACTTAATATTAATTTCTTGTTAATTGAACTGTTGTATTAAATTAGTATCACATTTACAACTGTCACTGATCTTAATTCATTGCGATTGCACAAAGTTCCATTATAATCAACAAAGCTCTCTGCACTGCACAATGAATCTCCTATTTACACTCTCTCTATACTTTGTTTATGAAAGGATTTGTGAGATATGTCTGTGATACATTACTCAACGCTGCAAAAACACAGACACCTTTGAAGCTCCCCTTAAGCGCAAACACAAACCTGATTGGGTCAGTTGCACTGCTGCTCCTAAATATTTTTTCATAGTCGCACGCAGTAGTCTTTAGTCGCAAATGCGACTTATAAGTCATATGAGCTTTTAAAGGGATAGTTCACCCATTTAATTACTCACCCTCATGTTGTTCCAAACCTGTATGAACATTGTTCATCTTGCATAGACAGCAACGCAACTGAAGCGTCCAAGGGCCAGAAAGACAGTAAAGACATTGTTAAAATAGTCCATGTGACATCAGTGGTTCAACCGTAACGTTATGAAGCTATGACTTTGGGAAAAAAAAAAAAAAAACACAAGATGGAAGAAGATGGATGTCCTATGTCAGAATGCATGCGTCGTGGTACTGTTGTGAATGTGCGTCGAAGACTGACACGAAAGAAAAGAAATTGTTGAATAAAGTCACTATTTTTGTTTTCTTTGCACACAAAAAGTATTCTCATAGTTTCATAAAATTACAGTTGAACCGCTGATTTTACATGGACTATTTTAACAATGTCCTAACTACCTTTCTAGATCTTAAACATTTCAGTTGCACTGCTGTCTACGCAGGGTCAGAAAACTTTCAATTTTCTTTAAAAATATCAATTTGTGTTCCGAAAATGAACGAAGGTCTTGCAATCTAAAACGACATGAGGGTGAGTAAAGATTTTTTGGTGAACTGTGCCTTTAAATTGTCATTTTGGACCTTGACAGAACTAGCACCATTTTATTATTTTAAATGAAAAGAAAAAAAGTGACTAAAATATTCTTTAAAAAATTCTCCTTTTGCATTCCAAAGAAAGTCACACAGGTTTTAAAAACATGAGGGCAAGTAACCGAATTGATGGTATTTTTGGTGACCTATTCTTTTAACATCCAACAGCGATTCATTCACACCAACCGGAAGTGAATAAAAAGGCGTGAAACTGACCACTCACGCCATTCTTCTGAGTCAAACGTAAAGCTATCCTTTTTTATCATGCAGCTGTTGTTAATGGTGCATGTGGCACAAATTACTCAGACACCTGATGACGTGCAACTCTTCACACGGGCCAACCTGAAAAGTTCTACAGGAATGAGCTCTGTTGCGCCCTCTCCCTGAGTGATGGAGAATTGAGTTACCTGAGTTGAGAGAGCGATCATGCTCTACACCTGAGGTGGGAGGTCGCCCGGACCCAGAGAAGTGGGACAGGTAATGGGGCGGAGTCTGCTCTTCATCACCCGAGAAGCTCCTCCTCCTCAGAGGCCCACCCAAACCGATCGGCCTCCTCCCAACTGGAATCTTCCTCTCTAAACACCAAGCCAGACTGAGGTTACCGAAGTTACTGAGGTTACCCAGGCTACCGAGCTCCACTCCACAACACTGCGGGCCATCCTCCGGCTGAGCCCAAATTTCAACTCAGATCTGAACCTTAATTTGATTTCTACATGACAGAGGGGTTGATTGGGTTGAGAAACTGAAGCCCTGAGAAAAGGCAATGTGGAACCCAACATGATGACTGCAAATCTGACCCCTACCAATCATTTGCTCAGATTCTGTCACCCTGAGGGAGCGTGCCACTCTTTCTCACCCGGGTATGAGGATGATTGCTACAGTTGTCTGTAATTATCCATGACCCCACTGATTCGTGACAACTGCTACCGGCTATCAAGCAGAACCAGACCAGACCCAAAGCTGAGGAAAACCCAGAAGAAACGACTCCTGGACCAATTTTGCACCCAAAATCAGTGTTCGGTGAGAGGAGAGAGAAAAGATGGATAGATTGAAAAGATTGGACTCACTTTTCTTTTGTCCTTTATACTGCGCAGTCTTCTTTTTCTGTTTCGAGACATTTGGCGGTGCTTCTCTTGTGGCTAAGGACGAAAGGGACAAGCTGTTATTCTATGCAGCCATTATTAAAACATCATGCAATAAAAAGGACAGCAGGATTTTTATTTGCTCTGAACTAAAAAATTCACATAGTTGTTATTCCATATTATACTAATCAATATTAAATAATGCATTATAGATACAATCAAAATTATTAGCCTATTCTTATTTACAATTTGCATGGTACATAAGGCATGTGATTCATGCAATCCTTTATGTGTGATTGCCTGGATCTGTCAAAAAGACAAGAACTTTTGGAAATGCAGTAATTATGAATAGTATATAGTAATTATTACATAACTACACTCTAAAAATATATGACGGCCTAGTTTACATGTCAGTGTTTACTCAGTATTCAGTAACTGTCATTCTGATGTGTCTATGGTATGCAAAGATAAGTGAATAATAGAGGTCATTTAGATACACTATCAGTCAAAAGTTTTTGAACAGTACATCTTTAAGTTTTTTAAGTTTTTTTAAGTAAGTCTCTTCTACTCACCAAGCTTGCATTTATTTGACCCAAAGTACAGCAAAAAACAGTAAAATGTTGACATATTTTTACTATTTAAAATAACTGTAGAAAACAACAGTGTAACACTCAATTAAAAAGCAAAAGAACTAATAAGACAATTTTAAAGTTTAGAAAACTATTAATAAAATAATAAATAGTGTTGCTAAGAAACTATTTGAACCTTCCAGAATCAAAATGTTCTGGACTGTTCACTTACTCTGTGTGGCAGGCGGCTGCAGCTGATAGCCAGTCAGTTGGCACCAGCCTACGGGGTAGAGATCTGGAGACTCGCAGTCCACCCACTGATCATACTCATCCTCCCAGCCGTCAAAATGAATGCGCAGGAGTCTGTGGACGATCCTGGTCACTGTGGCGACACACACCAGACGCGGCTCCATCAGGTCCACTGCCTCCAGCTTCATTCCTACACGGAAGCCATGATTCGGTACTTCCTGTAAGCAATAGAGAGTGTGATTTAATGCATGCATCCCAACGTGTAAATAAAGACAAAACACAAAGCATAATTTGACAAATAGACAATAATAAAAAAAACAAACAAAAAAACCAAGGCTTGAAAACTTACTTTGTTAAAGAGCTTCACAGGGGCTGCAATTGAACTCATTTCTCTGAGGTAGTCAAACCATTTGAAAGGGAGTTTGGTGTACCCTGTGGAGCAGTTTCACATTCATTAGTAAAAATGGCTGAATTTCATTCAGTGATGCAGTCAGATCAGATCACACTGCAGAAAGGGAGAGGAAAAGCACCTCTTGGGGGTGTGAGCTCAATGTTGTTGATTTCACAGAAGCCGACTGGGAAGATGGAAGGAGAGGTTGAGTGGTAGCAGAACCAGTCTGACCCATCAGCAGCCTCAGAACCATCAATCCCAATCATTAGGTACCCGTCTGCCAACACCTGAAAGAAGATAATCAATTCCAAGTTAAAAATACTTCTTCCTATTTCTACCCCTTCTCTTTTATTAAGCAACAGTGGGTGTTGGACCTTTGCTTCACATTTGAAGATGAGATCTGGAGCCAGATCTTGTCCCATGTCCATTCCTCTTCTATGCGCAACATAGTCTTATCCAATTAAAATTTATTCATCAAATTTATTCGACAAGTGTGAGGTTGCCAAAATTTTGGCATGATGTTAATCCAATAGCTGATCTTTGTTGTTAGGCCCCTGCAGATTTAATTTATATGTTTTGGTTATGTCCATCCATAACTTCTTTTCAAATTTTAAATGTTTTTCCTCTGTGACAAAGTAACAGATCGAGCCTTGTCCTTTGGTTGCACTTTTTGAACTTTTCTCCAAATGTCACAATTTGCCCAGATGTTTTTAACATTATAGGCTAGACGGCATATCCTTCTATGGAGATAAACCTTCCTCCATCTTTTGATGACTGGCTGCAAGTTGTTATGAGCTTCATTCATTTGGAAAAAAATAGGTACACAAATAAAGGGCAACACAGGCATATTTTCTAAAACTTGGGACCCTTTTATTTTATTTTTTTCTAATTATGTGAATTCTTCTTCTGTAGTCGGTCAATCTAATCATTAGAATATCCTTAATGATTGTGGCTTGATTTTGATCAAAAGTGTATAGAGTACAAGTATGTGCACTGTAGATACATAATTTATATTAGCAGTTTTGTTTGTTGATGTAAATAAGTACATGGGCAACTATTTTTATGTTTTTTTTGTTTGTTTCTATACTCCGATTCAAAGTTTATTTTGTACATAATTTACATACACTCTATAATTATGTATCGAGGGGACTTTTTTTGGTTCTGTTTGTATAACTCTGGGTTGGGGTAGTGTGGGGGGAAATTTTTCCTATTCTCCTGTATTTTAATCCTTTTATTATTAGAAAAGTTCAATAAACAATTAAGCAAAAAAAAAAAAGTAAAAAAAGTAAAAAAAACTTCCTGTATTTCAAGACTTGACTTTTCTGAATTACAAATAACTACTTCACACATTACTATGTATTTGTACTACTGCAGTGTTGTTTAAACTTAACATTAAAAAAGGGAAAATAAAAAATAAAAAAAAAAGACAAATGTGGCATTTTACCTTTCTTACAGTAGCAACACATATAGCAGAGAGATTTAGAGGGTCTATTGCCTCTAACTTCATTCCATCTTTAAACCATTCCCCACTCTGATCCACATCCTTAACCTGTGGGTTCAAAAGATGACATGCACATGAAGGTGACTGTAAACACAGCTGAATAAAAAAATAAAAAAAAGCCAAACATACCTTAAGAAACAACTGTGAGGGAGCATCCATCTGGCCCTCCATTTTCTTTGACACCTCTGCAGACACAATTAGATCCGTAAGCCACAACATGGTCAAAATGTTATTTTTTCTGAATCAAATATCTATCAAAAGCCAATCTGACTCCCACACTGACCAGATCTTTTGAAACGGTGTCCAATGCTACGTGACCATCCAATGGAGTGGATGAGTGGGCTGAACATGTGACACCAGAAGTCATCAGTGCCATCCTGGCTCTCCTCGTACACCAGGCGCAAACGTCCACCGATCACCTGTTCCACCAGGGCCACGCGAGTTCGACACAGGTGGGTCTTATCCACAACTTCCACACGCATCAGCTTCTTAAACGGGTACTGCATGTTCTCATGAACCTTCAGTTAAACAATTAAACAAATCGTTTTTACTCCCAAATGAAGATTTGTACACTGCCTTTCAAAAGTTGCAGTTTGTTACATTTTTTATGTTTTCTCGAAGTTTCTAATGCTCACCAGGACTTCATTTATTTGATCAATATTACATTGAAAACAGTAATATTGTGGAATGCTGTTTCAATTTTAATCTATGAATCACTAGTCTTCAATGTCAAATGTCAATTTCATCTCAGTGACAGACAAATGCGTGCAAGTAAACATGGTCATTGATGTCTGCTTCCTGTGTTATAAGGCGGCAAAGTCTGACACCAGTATCACAATGTTTTGTGATCTACATATCAAGAAGATCTTGCTCTACTGGTTTTTCCAGAGTCGCCCTCCACTGAAGAATAGTTTTATGATCACTGCTGATGATACAGGGTTTCTCTTACCTTTGTGGCGAAATCTGGTGGGAGAGTTTTGGCTCCAGTGAGTCGTTTCACAAGAAACGCTTTCCAGTTCGAATACTTATGGTGGATGGCTATGAAAACAAGAAAATATATTTAAAAATCTATAATTACTTCTATTCAGCAACGGCAACTTCACACTACTTTAATAGCAAAGAAACCAGCTAATTTTGTAGTTTTGAATGGCTTACTGTTTTACATACATTTAGGAGGCACCAGTGGCTTTCCACTAGAAGCACACCATCCAACAGGGTGGATTTCTGGGATACACAGATTGCACCAGAAGTCTTTGCTTGAGTCATTATCAAAACCCTCATAGCGCAGAAGAGCTTTAAAACCTGAGAAATTATCAAAAGAATCCAGTCATATACTTGAAAGATTCTTAAAACAAAAAACCTTGGCATTTTATTTATTTATTTATTAAACTACAACATTACCTGCCAGTTTGACAATCCCTGCTACCCAGTAAACTTTTGTGGAGAGGTTTGTGTCAGAATTGAGGACCTCCACCCTTACCCCCTCTGCTATGTCACCCCAGCACATACCCATGGGCACCTGAAGAGTGATCAAGGTACAGAGTATTTATATATAAAAATAAATAAATAAATTAAAAAAAGGCAAAATATTAGCCAACCTTCACATATACTCACATGTTTAAAACAGCTGACTGGTGCCCCAACAAGATTATTGCTACAAATGTACTGGCCCCAGTCAAAGCCTTCAACAGGAACCACTACATGAGCAAAAGAACAAATGACATTGGGACAACAGGTTATTAATCAGTTAGGAATACAATTACATAATGATACTTTAAACACGATTTTTACCTGATTTTGATTTAGCTTGGTTCTGTTGATTTGCTTGATACTGTGCGTAAGCTGCCAACTTTGCCATCAATGGCTGTTTCTGTAAGACTTTCGCCTTTTTTGTAGGTGGTTTACCCTTGATAGGACACAAGAAGAACACATACACAATGAGCAACACTAAAGGTATTGTTCTGATTAGTAGTGCTTGTTAAGTCCATGAGTAGTTACCTGAAGTCTCGCCAGTATACTGGCCTTTTTAGAATTGGAGGAATAGCTTCTAGAGCAAGATACACTGCAAAATCTCTTTGTTTTAGAGTAGAAAGCATCTCGTACACCAACCATACCACACATCTCACAGGTTGCTGCATAAACAAAAACAAAAAACAGCAATCAATCAAATATTCACACTATTGACCTAGTGATGCACTGAGCTCAAACCATCTGAAATCAGCCCAGTTCTGGAGGGCTAAAATGATTGCCCGAAACAGTGACGTTTAATTTGCATTTTACCAATTTATAAATGTGCAAATTACTAACCCATTCCTGCTTTTCCATCAGGATAGGTGTACACCTGGCCGTTGTTTTTGATGATTGGCAGGCTGGCGGGGATGCTGGGGACTTCATCCTCACTGTCCTCTGAGCTGGAGCTGCTACTGCTGTCTTCACTGCAGCTGTCATACCCGTCAAACATCCCGAACGAATCTCTCCTCTTCCGCTCTGAGCGGGGAGTGTGCTCAGCCTACGCGTGACAAGGCGAGAGGAGTGCGAAAATGTGGAGAAATTAAAACGAACATCAAATTAATGGAAGAGCAAAGAAATACAAGGATTAAGGCTCACTTATATACCACTAATACTTGAATAAATGATTACCTTTGACATAATACATACAGTACAGATTAGAATTAAAGTCAATGATAACCATAATCTTTATATTAGCTCATCAATGCTTTAATGAGCCAGTAATTAGGAAGCAGACCAAATCACATAAATAAAAAATTAAGGTTCTCATGGGTCACAAAAAAGCAAATATCATGTAAAAAGGAGTCAATATCATCAGCACCTAATATCCCCACAGCACATTTCAAGAGCGGAGACAAGCAAAAAAAAACAACAACAAAAAAATAAATAAATAAAAAAACTTAAATATTTCCAATAGCATCTGCTGTGTTTTCAGGTTCTACATATTTATATTTTTCAATATTGAAGCACTAGACTGGAGAATCATAAATGGATTTGTCCAACCCACTGTGACCTGAATTTAGAATGAAATTCCAACCCTTTCCTCATCTGAGCGCATGCCATTTTCAATAACACCTGCTAAAATGCCATTTTACTAAAATTTATACATTTTATATTCCCTTAACCTATCATTAACTGATTTTTAGGTCATATCACAACACAAATATATAAATATGCTGTGTCTCAACCCCTAGTGAATTTTCTACATAGACAGAACGTTTCGTAAAAACGTGCTTAACGCGCTTATGGTGCCCATAAATATTGTCTGCTAACTATGTTTTGAAACACAACCGTAAACACAAACATTTACACACACATAGGCCTGCGGGTATATTTCACCTACACAAAACACAAACACTATCAGTAGTATTTGCACCATTTAGTGAGACAGCTGGTTTGAATGAGTTGTTACATACCATAAAGAGTATTACGAGTGATTTGAATGAGGTAAATTTTGTAGTTTGTGTGACGAGCAGGATCTGTTTCTGACAACCAAAACAAAGAGGACGGCTAACACTGCTAGCCGCTAACTGCGCTAAATCAAGGAAGCGGGCTCAAATAAACTCTTTCTTACCATATCCCTTGGGTTTTCCATTAGCCCTTCATGCAAGTCGGTATCTTAAGTTCGTTGTGGTATGGTCCAAGAGCCCCCCTGGGGGAAAGGGCCTGGCTTGAAATTATTTTACTCTAAAGGAAAAAATAACTCCAGTTGATTATCAACAATTGTCATGGCTCAAGTGCGCGTGCGCGTGGATCTAGAATGATTGACGTGGATATTAGCCAATCACGACTCACCTGTTCTTCACCTTTTACACCATATAAGGTCATAGGAAATGTTTTAGTGAGGGTGAATAATTACTGATCAAATAAATACCGACTTTGTGGTGCCATTGCAGATTTATTGACTGTAACTATTAAATATAATATGTCTACGGTCATAACTTCATGGTAATAGAATATGACAGGATGAAATGAGGGATGGGGTGATAAATGTCTGGATGTGTGGCCAGCTAGCAAATGAGGATAGAGTCTTATGTAAATAGTTCAGTGAGGTGTGCTGTTGTAGTCCTATTATATATATATATATATATATATATTATTTTATTTTATATATTATTTTATTTTTTTTAATGAATATAATAAATAAAAGAAAATAGGATTTTATAAGCCATTACTGCCCTTTTATATTTTCCAAACCTGTTGTGTTTATCAGAAAGGAGTATATTTCCCTAAAAAAGCAATTTTTTTTATTAAAGCAATTTTTTTAGTAATTTCTCCCAAAAAAAAGTTTTTAGATTAAGCCTAACTATACCTGATAACATTAAAATATCTTTATTTTACTCAAAAGCATATAAATGAAATTGAGAGCCTTATTTAAGGATTAAGCATTAATTTTTTTTTATTGAATTACTCGCTGCTTCTCACAATTGTATTGTTTAGTCCTATAACTGAAAGATACTATCTATTTCCATTTATATATCTTTTCTGCCATTGTTGTTAGTTGCTGGTTATTTCAATTACTTTCACGTAACATCTTACATATTTTATAACCTTTTAATAATTAAATTATTCTATTTTTTTTTTTTTAAGTGTGCATCCATTATATTACAGAACAATAACTAAAAACAAAGGACTGTTTACTCAGCTCACTCAAAAAAGCCATTAAAATAAATCTGGGGTATAATAATAGACTTTATTTGATTATATACATACATGTACCGCAGCATTCAATGTAATAAAACTCAATTTGCAACATAAATATTTGTTGACACAGAAAATGAGAAAAAGAGTACAAACAGTACAACAAAAAAAAATTTACCCATCAACAAACTGATCCATCGTGTCACTGATAAACACAAACCAAAGGAACATTGGTGCTACACTGCAACAATACTGAGGTTTCTAACTAACTCAATCATGAGTTCCCTGAGCTCTGCTCTTCAACTGTCTTTCATCTGCTCCTCAGACGATCAATGAAATGCAAAGAATGACTAATGTAACGTTTTATACGTAAATGAGATGAACACAATGAGAACACAAGTGTAAACAGTAAAAAAATAAAGCATCAAATGTCTTCCAGATGTCCCGAAATGTTTAGACAAGATATAAACCGTGGAAATCACTCCTTATATGAGAGAACTTATGCAGTAAATACAGGCAGTCTGAGCAGGTGGTGTAGTCAAGTAAGGCTCTTTCTCAGAGACGGGAAGCATGTGCCGAATGCTAAATGAGGATAACAACTGGTCTCTGGGGAGAAGAGGAGGATACAGGGAGAGTGACATCATTAACTCAATCATCTGGTCTTAAATGGGATATTATACACAGGAGCATCCAAACTAAATATGTAAGATTATACTAATGTGTGCTTACCAATATCAAGGTATACATATCTTTGGTCTTTGTCAGTTGAATTCCTCATCAATAGTGTCATCCACACTTCCAGAAATTGAGGCAACTTCTGAAAAATGAATAAGGGAAGAAAAAAATAAAGATAACAGGCCAAAACCGATATACATCACAGAAAGGACGCAAAACAAGAATATTTAACTACTAAATGTACTTTTTTTTGGCATTTTAAGGCTGTCTGTCCTGTAACAGACTAAAAATTAGCCTTCACATAAATATAAAAACACAAAACCTAGGGGAAAGATTAAAGAAACTCTGCTGCTTGTTGTTAGTCAAAACTAAAACTAATAAAAATTGCAAAAAAAAAAAAAAAAAATTGAAAATATAAAGATCAACACTAATTTAAAATATTAATAAGTTTAACTATACATATATCTATATCTATCTCTATCTACTTTTTATAATACATCATTTTTTTATAACAATAATAACTTTGATGTCTTAAGTTGCCTTTTTTTTTGAAAACCCTTCACCTTAAAGGAGCACCAGTAATAAAAAGGTGAGCATCTCTACCACTGAAGCTCAAACCCATGTGAAATTGTAAGAAGGTGTATCAGGTCTATTAAAGCCCTTCAGTGAAAACCAGTCCCATAAAGATCCAATGTGCTCCAGTGTGACTTTAAGTTATATACAGATATATACAAAGTTACACCTCTTGTTGAACTGTCTTCACCACTGTTGGCCGTTTCAGTTTTGAAATCCATGTTCTTTGGTTCCTGAAGATCTTCAGTTGCACTTCCTTTTTCATTATGTAGCATGTCATCACTCAAGCTTGACTTGTGGCATTTCACATCACTTTTTTGTGGGTTAGGTTCATCTAAATTTCCTTCTGTTAAAGACTCATGCTTATTCTCTTCGAAAGTCTTATTTAAGTCGCTCTCACAAATGATACTGTCATTCAGAGTGATGACCTCTGGATTCGGTTGTGGATGAATCCGATTAGCTGGTCTGAGTGGCACTTCGGCATCTACAGCACTCCTGGAGGAGTCTGAACTCAGTTCAACCACAGAGCCAGAGGAAGCAGTGGTTTCATCACAAGATTCTGTCAAATAAGATGAGGATGCAGTGGACGACTCAGGCATCGTGGTGCTGAGAGACGCTTTGGATGAATCCCTAGAGGATGTGAGGTAATACCATACTCCTCTGATGCCGTCACTGCTGTTGCTGCTCTCAGTATTTTCACTGAAACTATCCACCGTGTAAGATGAGCCCGTCTGTTCTGATGCAGAAGATGTCATCTTATTCTTCCCGCTGTAACAGTGACTCCCAAGGAAAACGTCATCACTAAGAGTGAAGGAATCCAGCGTCGATGTCACAGCCTCCACACAGGATGGAGACGTAAACGAAGATGAGATTTCCTGCACTGATGGTTCATGTACTTGTGATGCAGGTGTTAAGTTATTCAACTGGATTGGTGGTTCTAGTGCGGAGGAAGATGACTCGAGTATTTGGCTGACTAGATCACTCAGGTTCTGAGATGGAGTGGAGTGGATTAAGGTAGAGGAAGACATGAGTCCAAAACTCAGGCTCTGGTCCACGTCGGCTCGCTCCATCTCCAAAGAGCTTGTGAGAGATGAAGACCATTCCAGCTGCTTGCTTACCCATGGATGATCTGAACCTTCAAATACGCCATTGCGAGGACTGGTGAAACTCTGCTGAACTGAAATACAATACTTTTCAAAAGTTTGGGGTAGGTGTGAAATTTTTTTATTGTAATATCTCAAAAATACAGTAAAAACAGCAATATTATGAAATCCTACGATTTGAAATTGTTTTCCATTTCAGCATATTGTGAATGTAATTTATTTGTTTTAGCAAAGCTGAATTTTCAGCAGCCATGACTCCAGTCTTTAGCGACAATCATTATAATATGCTGATTTGGTGCTCAAGAAACATTTATTATTATTACAAATTAGAGGTCGACTGATGTGTTTTTTAGGGCAGATGCCAATCAATTACAACAGATCAAGTAGATCGATAACCGATATTTTGAAACAATATATATGTCTGGTGTAAAAGTAAAAAATTGTTCTCAAAATTATGAATAACAATGGCTTTCTTTAAATGCTTTTAAATAATTTGAATCGGCAAATTAGTTTTGAAAATGACTAATACCATTAACCATAAGAAAGCTTGATATCGGCACCGATAATCAGCCAGGCCGAATAATTGGTCAATCCCTATTATCAATTTTTTTAAACAGCTGTGCTGCTTAATATTTTTGGGAAAAAAAATATTAAGCTATATAATGCTCTTCTCAAGATTATTTGACTAAAAAAAAAAAAACACAAAAAAAAACAGCATTTATTTTAAATACAGATTATTACAGATCAAGTAGGCCAAAACCGATATTTTGAACCTATTTATATGTCTGGTGTTAAAATATAAATGATTGTCAAAATTAAAAATAACAAGGGCTCTAACAAAAATTCTTTAAATGCTTTTAAATTATTTTAGTCTGCAAATTGGTTCTGAAAATGACTGATACCGATAACCATAAAAATACTGTATATCGGCACCAATAATCAGACAGGCTGATAATTGGTCGACCCCTATTACCAATCTTTAAAATAGTTGTGCTGCTAAATATTTTATATTTTTGCTGGAAACTATTAAGCTATATAAAGAATTTTTCTGGATTCTTTGATGAAAAGAACAGCATTTACTTGAAATACAGATATTACAGATCAAATAAACTGATAACCAATATTTTGAACCGATATGTGTGTCTGGTGTAAAAATAGAAATCACTGTCAAAATTAACAACAACAAGGGCTCTAACAAAAACTCTTTAAATGCTTTTAAAATATTTTATTGGCAAATTGGTTCTGAAAATGACCGATACCCATAAAAATGCTTGATATCGGCACCGATAATCAGCAAGGCCGATAATCGGTCGAAAAAAAAATATTATAAGCTATATATTTTTTTGTAGGATTCTTTGATAAAAAGTACAGCATTTGTTTGAAATATAAAACTTTTGGTATATCACTTTTGAGCTATTTAATGAGTCCTTGCTTAATTAAAAAAAAAAAAAAAAAAAAACAATTTAAACCCCAAAGGTTCTGAACAGTAGTGTATGTGGCAGAATACAAGCATGTACTAATTCAGAATTTAAAGAAAATCATAAATTGCATGAACAAGGAAGCTGCACATGGAAGTTTCATATCCTCCATAAAGCTAAGGAACCAACCAGAAAAAACATACCTGACAAACTGATGCAGGACATACTGAGTTCTGATGTTGCTCCAGTCATGTCGTCCTGTAAAAATCCAAGCAGAGATGCTTAAAATACTTCCACCTTGTACTTCCACCTGCAGTACACTGTATTACACAATCCATATGTATCTTACTAGCATCTTCTGCAGTGATCTGGACTCATCCCAGTCTCCCCTCAGTCCAATCCCTTCATCCTCACAGCTCACAGCATGACCGAGACGAATCAACTCTTTACCGAGATCCAAAGCCTGAGACAGAGAAGAGAGACCACAGAGAATTAAAAAAAAGACTGACACGGAAGAGAAGAAATTGCTGAATAAAGTCGCTATTGTTTTTTTTGTGCACAAAAAGTATTCTCATAGCTTCATAAAATTAAAGTTGAACCAATGATGTCACATGGACTATTTTAACAATGTTCTTATTACCATTCTGGCCCTTGAACATGTCAGTTGCTTTGCTGTCTATTCATGTTCAGAAAGCTTTCACTTTTTTATCAAAAATATCTTAATTTGTGCTCGGAAGATGAATGGTCATACGGGTTTGGAATGACATGAGGGTGAGCAATTACTGACAGAATTTTCCATTTTGAAGTGTCTGTCAACATCAGAATTTATACCACAACAGCAAAATTCATTGAAGTGGGTTGTGATGTTGACTAACCTTTCCCTGGCTGTTGTCATAGAGTTTAACGCTAGGCCAAGATGAGATCTCAGAATGAGAATAGCTGTGTAGTTTGGCCAGTAGAGGTTTCCATTCAGCACAGTATGTCATGCGCTCAAAGTCATCCAGGGCTCCCTCAGTCCAAACCTCTCCTAAAACAAATTAAGGAAAGATAACATTTTTTTTTTTTTACTTTTGTGGATAACACTTATTTTTCACTGATCAACATCTGAACACCACTTTTTACCTGCAGGACGAACTCCTGCTAGGCTGCACTCAATGGCTTGGAAGGGCAAGCTCAGGAAGTCACTTCTAAACGCCACAAAATAATATACCATCAGAATGAGTACTGTATACACACCACTCCCAAAATGCAAGGGAAGAGAAAACACAATAAAACCAAGTGATTTTGCGTTCTCCATTTCTTATTTACCTCATGCTTCGTAAATGTTCCCGTGGAAGCTCCCCATTGTCCCCGAAGTCCACATAATACAAATCCACAAGGCCAGAGCCCAGAATTCCCAATACTCGCGCACGATTCCACGTGCCATAGTCCCTGTATGGAGCAGCCACTATGTCTCCAACAATAATGGTCTCCACTCTGTGCTCCTGAGGTAGGAGAAGAATGATATAGAAGAAATAATTCACTCATTTATCAGAGTCTTGCATCCTAGGTCAAGTGGGGTCAAGCAAACGTACTTGTGAGGTATCACCGTTGTAGAAACGGCTCATTTCAGCTGTCAGTTTATCCAGCTGTAGAGATCGGACTCCCAGGATCTGGATCCAAAAGTGTTGTGGATTCTCAGAGGCAGACACATACACCTCCAGATGCTCATCAGGCTGGAAGCTCAGATCTGGACTAGGAACTGGTAAGAAAAGACAAATTATTAATTATCTGGTCTTTTATAGGAATCTGAACAATACAGGGGGAAATAAAAAGTATAATTTTTCAGAGTTTTTTTTTAAATCCGGTTTAAAATGTTGAACAGTTTGGTCCCCTGAAAATCATATTGCGATTAAATATCAAAATAACTTATTATAACTTATTACAATTACAAAAATTAATTCTCCAACTTTAAGCCATCAAGCTTTTATTTTGCAGAAAAAAAAAAAATAAAAAATAATAATAAAAAATAATAATCACAGGGACAGCCTTATTTCTGGGCAAATTGCAAAAAAAAAAAGAAAAAAAAAAATTAACTACAATTTTAACTCAAATTAAAATGAGAAAATAAGAAAAAAAAAACAACAACTCACAATTCTGACTTTTTCCCCCTCAGAATTATGAGATATAAACTCACAATTGCAAGTTATGAAGTCCTGACGTGTTCTCAGAATAGCGAGTTTATATCTAAAAATTCTGATTTAACTCGCAATTCTCAAAAAAAATTCACAATTGCGAGATATAAACTTGCAATTATGAGAAAAAAGGTCAGAATTATGAACTTATATCTCACAATTATGACTTTTTCTCAGAATTGTGAATGTATTTTTCAGATTTGTCACTTCAGTTCTCGGAATCGCTGCTTTATTTCTCAGATTTGTGAATTTATTTCTCACAATTCTGATTATAACTTGCAACTGCAAGTTTATATTTCACAATTCTGAGAAAAAAAAAAAGTCTGAATTGAGAGTTTATATAATGCATTTCTGATTTAAAAAAAAAGCCAGAAATGCAAGATGTAAACTCGCAATTGCAAAATCGTGAGATAAAAAGTCACAATTACCTTTTTAAATTTTTTACTCAGTGGCAGAAACAGGCTTACATAGAACATAAAATAAGAAAAACCCATAAATTACTAATTAAAAACTACAATAGTATCTCAGCGATTCTAAAATAACACTGGTTTAGAATATGAACATGAGTAAATTATGATAGAAATGTCATTTTTGTTGATTTCTTTAATTCTCTAGCCTTGTAAAGGTGGGTTTGACGAATCTTACTTTCAAATTTGGAGATCTCCAAAGGCGACACTGGAGAGAGAATCTCCTCCTCCTCTGATTTAAAGGAGTTTTCTGCTGTATCACTGTTGTCTGTAAAGCCGTTGACCGTAACAGGCCCCTCTTGTTTAAGCTCAGTCATTGGGGAAGGTAAATCTTTTCCATTAAGCTTTAATAATTCATTCTCCAGTCCCTGAGCCTTGTTAAATTGCTCCGTTTCTGGTGGTTTCCTTTTCTGACGCATAGCAGAAGCCTGGCTTATTCGTTTTCGCACAGTTTCATTCTCTATGACCTTCTCCATGATCATCTCCTGTGAGGGGGAAAAAAAACAAAACAAAAAAATAAATAAATCAAACACTGGGTCTCACTCACTACATGTGTGCATAAAACCTACGCATATGCATTTTCTAAACCACACGTATGCTAAAAATCTCACCTTTGCACTTTGAACTTCCTTGCGTGTGCCGGTAATTGTGATCTTGCCCCTCTCTTCCAAGCTGCGTCCACGGTCTTTGGAGCAGTTCACCCTGGCCCCTGAAACTCTGTTTATGAACTTCAAGGTCTCACCACCACGACCTAAAGCAAACAACATTTCAAACACATTATAAAAGAGATTTTATGTTGACAGAATGATGTAAAAAGACAACAACAGGCACTTTTACTTAATCTACACTCTATATACAAACCTATAATTCGCCCGAATGCTGTCTGAGGCACGTCTATAACATCAGTGACGACCTCACAGTCAGTGGCCATTTTCTCCAGAGCACACTGAGCCACAAGAATCTGCTCCGGTGAGCCCTGGATCAGAAAATTCACCATGCTCTGCTCTTCAGTGTTTGGCAGCACATTTATCTGGGCACCAGACTTTTGATTCACCTACACAAATGAAGAGTTGGAAAACTACATGATACAAATCATATACAATGCCGTTCAAAAGTTTGGGATCAGTAAGACTTTTAATGTTTTTTTTTTTGTTTTTTTTTAAACGGTCTCTTATGATCATCAAGGCTGTACTTGAAAATACTGAAAAAACAAAACAGTAATATTGTAAAACAAATTGCAATTTCTAATATTGGTTTCCTATTTTAATATACTTTAAAATGGAATTTGTTTGTGACGCAGCACTGAATTTTCATCAGCCATTACTGCAGTCTTAGGTTTCACATGATCCTTTAGAAATCATTCTAATATGCTGATATATTATCAGTGTTTACACTGTGCTGCTTAATAAATTTCTTTTTTTTTTTTGGAACTTGTGATACTTTTTTCTTTTATTCTTTCATGAATAAAAAGTTAAAAAGAACAGCATTTATTCAAAATAGAAATCTTTTCTAACAATGTAAGCCTATCACTTTTTATCTATCACTTTAAAAGAAAAAAAAGAAGAAAAATACTGACCCCAAACTTTTGAATAGTACTGTATATTGTAATACACAATTTCTATTTTAAATAAATACTGTTCTTTTTAACATTGTATGTATCAAATAAATCCTGAAAAAATTATCACAGGTCCCAAAAAATATTAAGCACTACAGCTGTTTCCAACATTGATTATAAATCAGGATGTTAGAATGATTTCTTAAGGATCATTTGACACTGAAGACTAAAAAATTCAGCTTTACCTCACAAGAAACAAAAAAAAAAAAAAAAAAAAATTATATTTATATATATATATATAATGTAAATAAAATGTAAAAAAAAAAAAAAAAAATCAATAAAAATCTTACTGACCCCAAACTTTTAATGGCACTGTACCTATTTTATTTCTCTATGACTTTTTCCCTAAAGATCATAATTGTTGAATAAGTTGTTGTCTGCTATAGTACTTTCAATGCTTTTCCAACACTTTGTTGATTTACAGACTGGGAAATCACATAAAATTTGTAAATTAAATTTTAAATATTTAAAACATAAAAATTTAAATAAATGAAATAAAATTAAAATCAAATATGTAATATTCATATTAGTATTCATCCAAAGCAACACTTACTATGTCTAGGAAGGTGCTCTGATATCTTGCAATAGATCGGTACACGTCAAGGGGAACAGATATTCTGGACTCCTCTTGGATTTGACATTGCACTACAGAATTAAATGATGGAATAAAGAATATTAACAATACACTATCATTTTTAGATTTCTGAAACAATATTGTTAAGAGCACAAAAAGCTTGCGAGAGTTTGCAACTTACCACTGCTGCTTCGAATGTGACGGTAAACAAGGTATCCCACCGTGGCCCCCACAGAAAGTCCGGCAGCCAAAGCTACTTTCTTGCCAGAGCTCAGGCTCTTCCACGGTCCTTCTTTTACCGCGGCCATCACTTGGGTCGGACCAACCGGTAAACTCCACCTAGAGATGCAGAACAAGCTGTAAGGTCCATGAACAGAGCAACACCTGAATTTTCGTCCGCACCATGTACGACCTTACATGGGCTTTCTCGGTAGCGCCATGCAACACGAATGAATGGTTGATGACAACAGCAAAAATGAGTCTTCTGATTGTCTTTCAAACCCAGAACAAAATCTGCAGAACTCAAAAAGTTACTCATTTATAAGATTACTTAGTCGAATTTTTTACCCAGTTGGCTTATTGAAAACAAAGATCACATTTTACAAACACCAAGACTCTATAATTGGATTTAGGACATTAAAGGCTGTGGAAACCTTTTCTGGAACATATTAGGTCTGCACTTAACAACACAGTCTTTGTTTAATTAAATTAGATTTTGAAGTTCAAGCACACAGCAAAGCAGTGGGCTGGACAGAGCTGCAATAACAACATGTTTTGCCTTCTTACAGCAATGGCAAAAATACTAATCTCCCTGACCCAATCATACCTCTAATCTAATAATTTGCATTTGCATGAGGTATTGCTGCAACAACTGCATCAGCTGAAGGATAAAGCAGAGCTTCAGCGCAGTATTGATGCATAAAGCAGTGGGCGTCCATCTTGCAGACACACATGGAAGCAATGCCATGCAGAACGATTCTCACTGTGAAAACAGGGCAGTGGGGCTGTAGTTCAGAAACACACGGGGTTTAGGGATGTCCACGTCCATCCTGGACATCAAACCTCCTGTACTGCCTCTCTTCAGCAGGAGGAACAGGCAAAAGAGTGAAATATGATTAAACACCAGCTGAAGGCACCATCCCGACTCCTTTTAGCATGTCTGGAGCTCCTCATTTGGGGCAAGTAATAAATGACCCTAATAAGCAAAAGCACCCTGTAAGACCACTTGTTTTTATTTTTAAAACATATATTAAAAAAAAAAAAAAAAAGCACATTGGCAGTCATTTTATATTTAATTTGAAGCCAAATTAATGTTTTATTCTAATATTGCTGTTTTTCCAGAATCCAGTAATGAATGATTTGAATTTTAAAATTTAGAGATTAATAAATTATATGCAACCAGTTTTGTTATTGTTAACTACAACTAAAACTATTAAAAATCAATTTCATAAACTGAAATAAAGCAGAAATAAACTAAACCTGTAAATATCAGAAGAAAAACACAACATTTTGAAAAGTTACCTTGGCAATTAAGTACAAAAACGACTAAAACCTAAAAAAAATATTATGGAAAACAATAACAAAAGCGTAAAGTAAAACGCAAACTGAAAATATAAAAAGTAATTTAAAATATAAATATATAGCACGTAAACAATGCTAAAACAACACATTATGCAAACTTGGGATGTACACTACCAGTCAAAAGTTTTTGAACAATAAGATTTTTAATGTTTTTTTTTTTAAAGAAGTCTCTTCTGCTCACAAAGCCTGAATTTATTTGATCAAAAATACAGCAAAAGCAGTAATATTGGGAAATATTTTTACTGTTCAAAATAACTGCTTTCTATTTGGATATATTTTAATTTGTAATTTAGCATCATTACTCCAGACTTCAGTATCACATGATCCCTCAAAAATCATTTTAATACGCTGATTTGCTGTTTAAGAAACATTTATTATTATTATTATTATTAATAGAAATAAATTACATTTTTAAATATATTGAATAGAAAACAGTTATTTTAAATAGTAAAAATATTTCAACATTTTACTGTTCTTGCTGTACTTTGGATCAAATAAACACAGTCTTGGTGAGCAGAAGAGACTTAAAAAACATTAAAAATTTGCTCACAAAGATAGAGAACAACCAAAAGTGTGTATAGGCATATATTTTAAAAGCTTCTTGCTCTAGATGTAACTTTTTGTCAGGTGGCTCACAAAATAACCATTTTAAACCCTAATATCTGCTTAATCAGATTATCTAGGAGCAAATATGTAAAACTCAGATTTGGGTGGAGTCAGTAGGGTCACCACCCAAAGATGTAGGCCAAACAAGACTTTGTTTGCATGTGAGTCTGTTTCAGTTTACTGCATCCTCTCTGCAAACCTGCAAGATTTTAGCATGTGCAAAAATAAACAAGACGGCTTTCAAGTGCATCGGTAACATCTGCCTTCGCTGTTCTTTTCTTTTGCTCAGTAATCCGTAGTTTGCGTCACTGCATTGTTATCATATATAAACACATTAAAACAGGACCTGTTGTGCATTAAGATCATGCATGTGAATTCGCGTGTGCGATTGTTAATGCAGCGTCTGTTAGTGCGTGATGGATGTCATGTCACACAGGGTGCGGTGCATTTTCAGCCTTTTAAACAATGTATCCCGCGTTTAAAGCCCTAATTGTTTTAAAAGCTAGCTCTGACACAGGTTTGTTTGGCTGGGTCATGCCTTTGCAACATATCCAGCGGGTCGTTTGGGTTATCAAATGGCATCTTCCTCGGACCCCTAATGCACAAACACCAGAACCAGTAAAGCACTAAAACAGACATTCCGATATATTTACCTCTAAAACGGTAAAAAATGTGAAGAAACCCTCGTAGCGAGTCCTTCAAATGATCTTATGACACCCTTCAGCGTGCTGCTGGTCCACCGGTGCTGCCGTGCTTCATTCTGTAATACGCAGTACGCACAGTTAACCTTTCAACAATGATTGGCCGACATCCCGCTTGTCAACCACTGGATCCAATCACAGCCTCTGATATTGTGGCACCTCTTGAGGTGGGGACAACGCCCCCCGTTGGACGATTATAGTGTGTAATAATTTCCTACTACCTTGATGGTTGAATAAGGAATAAATTTGTTGTTTGTTAAATCCAATCATGGAATAGGATTTTTATGTTTATAAAATGAAATGAGTAAATAAAAAATAAACTTTAAAATGGTAAACGTCTGATTATTGGAAGAGTTCATGCAATTCCTGTAATTTTTTTCAGTCAATATTTCATCACAAACTACTTTTCCAGTTTTTAAAGTACATAATGTTAAATATAAAGCATCTGAAATATAATAAAGCATTTTAGGTTGCCCATCCCTTACGAAAATTAACCATGGTTTTATTCCTATAGTAACAGTAACCATGTTTTTTGGCATAATGATTACTATTGACTACTACAGTTTTACTACAAATACCATGGTTAGCGTAGCAAAACCATGGTTATAGTAATTGTGTTTTTTGGTTTTAATTGCATTAAACCATGATAAATTTTCGTAAGGGATATCTGGAAGAAGCATTATGGATTAATGTGGACTCGTATTTTGGCCAGAAGCAACAGTATCCACCAATGTTGCCAAGTCCGCGGTTTTCCCGCGGAATTGGGCTAACACTGTTGCCGCGGGTTGTTTTTAATGTCCGCGGGTTGAAACGACCCAAATAACGTAACATTTAGGCCCTGGATTGCTAATTTTACCATGAGAATTCTGCTAAAAACGCGTAATTTACCCTCCGGAACACGATTATTACCGGGTGACCCCCCCTTTCGAAATGCTCTTTTGGGTTAGTTCTGAGTAGCAATTGGGCGGTTTTTGTTGTGAAAACCTGGCAACCCTGGTATCCACCTTTTTTTTTTTTCCTGTAAGAAGAATTTGTAAATTTTATAGGTCTGGCTTCTGGTCTATTTTTAGCTGTACAAAACAGCTCGTTTACTGCACGTTGTTCTTCTTCCTTATAGCGGCTAATCGACCGGAAGTCTCGCCCATATGCTTACTTCCACATTTAAAAATAAAGTAGATAGTCCTTAATATTGGATTTGTTTATTGCAAACATGCAACTTTTCACTTCACAATGCATTCAGTGATAAACTGGAGTCGTGTGGATTACTTATGAATTCTTGTGATGTTTTCATTAGCTGTTTGAAATCTCATGTTTACAGCACCCATTCATTCCAGAGGATCCATTGGTAAGTAGGTGATGTAATGCTAAATTTCTCCAGATGTAATCCAATGAAGCAACAATTTCATCTTCAGTGGCCCAAGGGTGAGTACATTTTAAGAAAATTCATTTTGTGTGCACTAAAATGCCTTAATGATGAATTTGTTTATTATAAACATGCAGCTTTTCACTCCACAATACATTCAGTGATGAACTGGAGTTGTGTGGATTACTTACGAATTATTGTGATGTATTTATCAGCTGTTCGAACTCTCATTCTGACGGCACCCATTCACTCCAGAGGATCCATTGGTATGAAATCTGATCAAATGGATCAACAAATTCAACTTCGACACCCATGGGTAAGAACATTAAGTAAATTATATTTGTTGTGTGAACTATTGCAGTATGTAAAATTGCAGATGTTAAATGACATGATCCAGACAGCTGAATAGCACCATATCATAAGAGACTCTTAATAAAAGAGCACGGCTTTGTTTTGAAATGAACATATTTATTAACATAACATTGGTTCACAAATAATCTCTGGGGAAGGGGAGAAATCAATGTTAAAGACATCTTAAAAAAATACAAACTGTACAACATTTATAAATCTTATGAACATTCATAAATAGCAAATATCTGTATATTGGGTCAATCAGTGTAGGTTGTAGCTCAGGCATGTATTTTGCAGAGAGGTTCAGTACGACCCCTTAAAAGGGCCTGATTCACACTCCTGGTTTAGTAAAGATTACTGATTTTCTGACTGATGGAAAAACATCAGCAACATTTTGAATCCATGCATGACCGAGTCAACATATTCAATATTCAGCAGATGAGTAAATCAGAAAAAACCTTGCATTCTTATGGTCTTTACCATGCATGCGTCAGGAAATAAGGGAAGAGAGAAAATATCAGAAATAATTACTAAAATTACTGTACAATAAAAAAATAAAAATAAAAACGCTGCTCACTCATATCCCAAAACATTTTTTTCTGTTACTACGTAACAGAAGATCAGTGCTTGCTTATTAAACAAACTTCCCACTATATTGATATGCTATTTTACAATTTTCAATTGTACAATTTGTTAATTCAGCACCAATTTAAAAATGAACCACTTTTCAATTTGTCCGATATGTCAAAATTAGGGTGGCTCAGTTGAGGTGCTGAACGCAAACATCAAACCACAGCTACAATTATGTAATGGGGCAGTATAACCTCTGAACACATCATAAGACCTGCTTTCCTGTTGAATGAGCAGGAAAAGTAGAAGAAAGCATGTAACATGCATTGCAAAAATGCACTACGGACATGAATGAACATTCAGTGCCTATGACAATCTCTAGATGCATTATAGAAAAGGCTGTTTAGGTTGCAATCATCTGCTGTTAAGATCTACAGACATGTAATCATTTCAAAATAAATAAACATTAGATTAGAGGTTACAGTATGTGTTTGTGATTTAACTTAAATAGAACGGTGAGAGAGGAACGAAAAGGCAGGAAATGAATAAATTAAGACATCTTGCAGTTCATTACGTAGAAAAGGAGAAAGACTGTGGCTCATTGGAAAGACAGGTACTTTAGAAAATACTAACTGGGTTTTTGAGTATAGGCTCTTGAGGTCCTGTGATTCCTGTACACATTAATCATTTATGAAAACTCCCACTTTATACAGGTCTAGCAGCAACTTAAAGGGACAGTTCACCTAAAAATTTGACTCAAATAAAAAATAAAAGAAAATTAAGTATTCACCCTCATGTTGTTCCAAACCTGAATGACTTTCCCTAGATATAAATGACTAACACATTCTACCAAATATCTCCTTTTACATTGTGCAGACGAAAAAGTCAAACAGTTTTGGATCAACATGAGGATGTGTAAATGAAGACAATTTTCATTTTTGGGTGGACTATCGCTTTAAATGTAACAAGTCCAGGGTAAGTCAGAGGTTTCAGGCTATAAGTTATTGAAAAAAAAATGCTGGTAATTTGGAGATTAGCTGGTCAATGTCAGAAAATACACTTGCATGTATTTTTAAATAAGCACATCTGGTGACACTGTAATTGAGCCCCTTATACTCCATAGCTGCAGCCCAACTGGATAAATTAAAATTATAATAAAAACCTATTAAAATCATGACCTTGCCTAGAATTATATTAGCAATCAGCTAGAGGTAGAACAGAATAAAAGTTCAATATCCCTCTTTAACAGTAAACACTGAATTCTCTGGATGGGGGTGAAAAAATAATTACAAAAAATACAAATTTAAATAAGCCCAACCCATCCAGAGTTAGATATATATTCATTACAGAACATCAGAAATAATTATGTTGAAAAAATGTGCGGTCAGAAACCAGGCAAGTGTTGTCTTGCATGCAAATGTAGGCAAAAAAAAAAAAAAATTCAGTGCACTCTGGCTGACAGTCACATGTTGAAAAAAAAAACATTTCAAATGTCTCTGACAGAATGAGAACAATTCAAGTTGGAACATTCTTCCTTCAACTGGAAAGCTATTGCTTTGCCTGGTTAAAAAGTCTTTGTGTTTTCATTGAACTTCAGAACTTTACAGTAAAAACAGAGTTTAGAAGACTAAAAAAAAAAGATTCCAGCTACTCATGCATTTCATCTGATATTGATTTGTAAGAGAAAAGAAAAATCTTAAAAGGCTGACTGATTCTAGGCAAGCTAGTAAATGAGTCTGCACAGTCTCACACTGACTGCATTTGATTTTGGAAGCTAAGCTTCTCAGCTAAGTTGCTCTAGCTGATATAATCTAGTAAATAAAATCACTTGTACATCATGATCACAAAAGAAACAATGAAATATTTCCCCTCTGAATATGAGGTATGTTGAGGCGATGACATTCACATTATAACCTGTTAAAACAGGCTTCAACAAGCTCTTACACGACGTACTAAATGAACTGCACGAAACCTCTCAGCAGTGTGAAAAAGAGCCATACGGCTAAAATACGAACACAGAAACTACAGCTAAAGCTCATCTCATGAGCGGTCAATTGTCTCATGTGAAACAAAGGAAATCAATAAAATTTCACAACATCTAATAAAAAAACCTAAAAAGTAAGAAGAAAAATCATGCTAATTTAGCCCTCCTTTGTACATTTTGGTATATGTTCTCTACATCGTGCATTACAGTTTCAGGTTTTGAGGGGGATAAAGGAATGGCCTCATTAAAAAAAAACAATCCCTCTATTAAATAACCCTGTCCAAACCAAAGCAGCATGCAGATGAATGAAATCTTTACTTTGAGTAAAGCCTAAATCAAAGATCTCACTGATAAAAACGCAGCCCTCAGTGGCCTTCATGGGAGAATCAGAGTTCCGCCCATTGGAGGTGTTGCAGGAAGCGCTCTGTTGGGGGGAATCCAAAGAATTCTTCAACTTCTCCAGCACTGAAATGAACATGACGCTGACGTGTACGACCATGCCGTCCTGTGCAGACGCAGGTCAGAATGGAGAGTTCATTCCCAGCTTAGTCTCAAACTGAAGCTTCTGCCTCTTCTGGTAACGCACTCGTACCCTAAAATCAAAGCCATCATTTCATAAGCTGTGAGTTATGATTAATGGTCTATGTAGGCTAGATTTGGGCTCATTTAAAATGTAAACAAATCACACAGGAAATTAAATAGTAGATTCTGTACACATGATTTTTTAATATATTTTGAAGTAACTGTTTTATATTTTAATATCTTTAAAAATGTTCCTGTGATGGCAAAGCTAAATTTTTAGCAACCATTAAAGATGATGTTCACTGCCAGAACATGTACAGACAAAATTGTGAATTACCTACCTGATTTCATGCAGTTTTACTGCTTCATTGATTAGCACCACAAGTACGATGGACAGAGAGACCAACAGCCAGACCAAGAGGGGAATGTGATGTAGCGTGAAGACCATTTCTGTACTCCTGTCCTGCCACAACTGATAATCTATCACAGCCTGCACCACCTGTCCCAACAACCTGCAGGAAGAACCATTGACAAAGTGGACTTCAATGATCCCAGGCAAGTAAAAATAGTTCTTTGATAATAAAATAACCATTCTCTATATTAAACTTACACCACAGGCACTGTGAGACACCACCATGTGTTACTGAACGGGTTCCTCCTCCACAGGGGTTGTGAACGGTGTACATAGCTCAGAGAAATGACCACTGAAAGAAAGCAAGATGATAACATAACATACACATAACATAACAATATAATATAATACACTACCAGTCAAAAGTTTTTGAACAGTAAGATTTTTATTGTTTTTTTTAAAGAAGTCTCATCTGCTCACCGAGCCTGCATTTATTTGACTGAAAGTACAGCAAAAACGGCAAAATTTTGAAATATTTTTACAATTTAAAATAATTGTTTTGTTGTGAATATATTTTAAAATGTATTTTTTTCCTGTGATTTCAAAGCTGATTTTTTAGCATTATTACTCCAGTCACATGATCCTTCAGAAATCATTCTAATTTTCTGATTTGCTAAACAATAAACATTTATTATTATTATTATGTTGAAAACAGTCGAGTAGAATTTTTTCAGGGTTTTTTTTGATGAATAGAAAGTTCAGGAGAAAAGCATTTATTTGAAAATAGAAATCGTTTGTATCTTTAGTAATGTTACAAAAGCTTTTTATTTCAGATAAATGTTGATCTTTGGATCTTTCGATTCATTAAAGAATCATGAAACAATTTACTATTTTAAATATTGATAATACATAATAAATGTTTCTTGAACAGCAAATCAGCATATTAGAATGATTTCTGAAGGATCATGTGACACTGAAGACTGATGCTGAAAATTTAGCTTTGATCACAGGAATAAATTACATTTTAAAACATATTCAAATAGAAAACAGTTACTTTAAATAGTAAAAATATTTAAAAATTTTACTGTTTTGCTGTACTTCGGATCAATTAAATGCAGGCTTTGTGAGCAGAAGAGACTTTAAAAACATTAAAAATCTTCCTGTTCAAAAACTTTTTTTTTTTGACTGGATCATGTTTTTTCATCTAGATAAACCCTTCAGAGTAAGTACTCAAATGAGACAACAAATGTTATTAAAGTCACCTGTGTGCAAAGCCAGAAACCCTGCCATGATCTTCTGAATCAAAAGCAGCCCATTGGACAATTCACCAAACCACTGCGGGCCATCCTGGGAGCTATATACATCAATCATTGATTAGCACTCATAACTAATTCACAGCATCTAAACACAGAGAAAATGACATTCAATTGTTTGTGTACCTGGATGTGAGTATGTGAGTGCAGGTGATGGAGCTGTTATCAGTTCTTGTGAGGTTAGCTGCTCTAAAACACACTTCCTGTAGAGAAAACCCGAAGCCGACTAAGTATGCTAACATCGTCAGACCAAACTTCAACAGGAACCAGCCCAGGAAGTAGTGCTGGGTCTGTGGGTGGAAGTCAAAAATAACACAAATACACATGTGAGTTATGTCAAGTGTGTTTAAATAGTTTGCAGCTTAAATCGAGTGCATTGTGTGGTCTCATGACTGACCTTGCGTGGTATGGAGTCCAGATTCTTTCCAGTCGCAACTGTCATTACTGAACTGTCAGGAGGTTTTCCCAGGAAGGACACGCTGTGAATGTCAACATATTTTTTTATATATAGAGATCGCCGATATGACACAGTGACCTAGTTTTAGTAAAATGCAACATGTGGGCACCTATTACCTTAGCAGTGGGTAACAAAAGCAGGAAAGCCACAGTATGTCTGTGATATTCATGGGAGGAGGCAGCTGAATAAGGCAGGCCAGGAACTACAAAACCAAAACAATATGAATTATGAATGAATTCTGTATATTTCATTTCCTGTAAATAACATGCAGTTCTGTTTTTCTCACCTGTATGATGACCAGTGTCAGTTGACACTGCAGTAGGAAGAGGAAGCACTTGCGAATGCCATAGGTGGTGTGTCTCGCCTAAAGATGCATCAACAGACAACACAACAAAAACTTTTTTGGTTTTATGAGACATAGTCAAAATTGATAGGAAATTATGATGGCAGAATGGGAGTGGTTGCAAGCAAAATTCGACTTATATTCATAGACTTCATCATATTTCTTTTCTGTACACTGAACTTTTTTTGCATAAACTGTGGTGCGAAAGTTAGCAGACATGCTTTAGATACATTGAGCTGTGGTGCTCATGTGGGTGATGTAGGTTTGAGTCTGGCCTGCAACAGACCCGTTTCTATTCTCATTTCCCTAATAATTTCATGCCTATTTATTAGATGCGACCCTGGACCACAAAACCATTCTTACGTAGCACGGTATCTGTAGCAACAGCCAAAAATACATTATATGGGTGAAAATTACCAATTTTACTTTTATGCCAAAAATAATTAGGATATTAAGTAAAGATCATGTTCCATGAAGATATTTTGTAAATTTACTTTTTCCCCCCACAATTTTTCTTCATTTTGGTTGGAAACATTTGTAAAAGTATGTACTACTAATACTTTCACTCAGCAAGAATACAATAAATTCCTCAAAAATGACAGTATAGACATTTACACTGTTGCAAAGGAGCTCTATTTCAAATAAATGCCGTTCTTAGGCTTTCTATTTAAAAAAAAAAATCTTGAGAAAAAAAAAATAAAAAAAAATAAAAAGTATCACCGTTTCCACAGAAATATTACGCAGACACTTCTGACATTAAAGACACAGGTAACGACAACTGACAATTCTGCTTCATCACAGGAATAAATACAATTTTTAAATACATTAAAACATTAAAATAGAAAACAGTTATTTGAAACTCTAAGAATATTTTACAATATTACTGTTTTTACTGCATTTTTGATCAAATAAATGGAGACTTTGAAACTTCTTTCAAAAACTGTACAGACTCAAAACCTTTGAATGGGAGTGTACATAAATTCACTGAGTGAGCTTTTATCTTCTTGCTCCCATGTGATAAACAGCCTCAGTGTGCCAGAGAGCATATGTGTATAGGAGAGCTCCCCATACCTGCTCTATGAGTTTGACCATGCTCACACTTTCGCCCTGATGGAAGGACATGGAGCAGGCGAGGCTGTTGAGACGAGCACTGAGCCCCATTGGAGACAGCTCATCACAGTCTCCATTCAGACCGCAGCCCGCAGCATACCCAAATGTCTCCCATGAGCACCGGGATGGGTACAGAGGATCCAAGGAGATACTATAACACAAAGAGAGAGGGTTTTCAAATCCCCACAATCACTTTAAAGTTAAATGAGTACTCTAAAAGAAACTTAATTTCTTAGGCTGAAGTACACTATGTTTTATGATCTCACCCATTTATCATTTAGACTCTCACACACATTTAGCATAATAGTAAAGTCATCAAAAGTATGAAATAATGGGAATTAAGCAGTGCCCAAAAACTCAAAGTTATCTTTTTGGCTTCTTGAAAATAGGCATTCTTTAGATTGCAGCTTTGCATAAGATTATAGGCCATATTTAATTATGGTATTATGGCGTACAGCGCAGCACAGTGACGCGTGTTACCCACCTGATGTCACTCTGCAGAAAAAGGCAGCTGTTACGGAAGTTTGCGGAGCTCCCCAAACAGCACGTCACCTCTCTGTTCTCCTGCATGATCTTCATCATTTCACACATTGCTGTGGAACACAAAAATCGCACATAATCCATTAAATTCCTGATATACAAAATCAAGCGCCACCCCACATTTTCTCTCATTGGTGAAGCAGTTTAATTCAGGTATACTGTATGAAAGAACAGCAGGTCACAAAGAATATAAGTTGACTTTAAAGATAGTATTGAGGCTGACTCACTTTCAGGGGTGCAGTCTGTGAACAGGGGCACCAGTAGAGGCACATTGTCTATGTTCTTCAAATGAGGACGAACCTGATGAATGCCACGAGGCAGTTTGGCCTATAAAACAACAGAGAGGACAGAGCATTAATCAGTATTTCAGCAACTGCAAAAGATATTTTAAAACTACCAAAAATCACACTGCAAAGTTGGCATAGAAGTGCTTCTAAAATGGCATTTAAATGAATTTACACAGACTGTTTAATGTTGCTCAGAGGTGGCATAAAGGTGGCATTTACACAGCAATACACAGTGATACTAGTGGCTAAGATGGGTTAGGTCAGGTATGATTTAGTCTGACTTTTCATGCATCAGCAACAAAGTATACACTTATACTTTAAGTTTAAATGCTTCTATGCCACCTCTGAGCAGCATTAAAAGGATAGTTCACCCAAAAATGAAAATTACCCCATGATTTACTCACTCTCAAGCCATCCTAGATGTAAATGGCTTTCTTCTTTCAGACGAATACAATCAGAGTTATATTAAAAAATGTCCTGGGTCTTCCAAGCTTTATAATGGCAGTGAAGTCCAATAAAGTGCATTCATCCATCATAAATGGTACTCTACACATCTCCAGTGCATTAATAAAGGCCTTCTGAAGCAAACTGATGCATTTGTGTATAAAAAAATATCCATATCTACAACTTTATAAACTGGAATCTCTAACTTCTGCTAACTGTTATATGCGCATTTACGAGAGAATGGCGTTCCTGCAAAAGAAAACCTCATCTTGGCTTATATCAAAATCTTCTGCCATTTTTCTTTACAAATCCTTGTTTTGTTCTAATTTGTGACTGTTGTTTTGTTTTGCCCTCTCTACTGCACTTCTGCATTTGTTGCTTCCGCATTTGTCACTGCGTTCGCCTACGGTTTATAAAGTTTTGAATATGAATATTTTTCTTACACAAATGCATCTAATGCTTCAGAAGGCCTTTATTAAGCCCCTGGGGCCTTTTTATGATAGATGGATGCACTTTATTAGACTTTAATTAATAAAATAATTATGTAATTTAAATCTTTGGGTGAAATATCTCTTTAAATAGCCTATGCAAATACACTAAATGCCACTTTAGAAGTGCTTCTGTGCCAAATTTGCATTGTAAATCTGGCTCTAGAATCTAATACAGCAACATCAGATTCTACTTCTGTTGAAGTAGGCTGCTTACTCTGTTGCAGTCTTCTAAGAAACTGGGCACATCACTGTCAGTAGGCTGGAAGCTGGCAAGATCTGATTGGTCTTCAGGCAGTAGTGGGCCCTCTGCATCATCACGAGAATCTAAGAACAAAGAAGTTGCATTATTTAAATAAATTCCAAATAAATTTTGTAAAGTGATAAAACACACTTACCCTGCAGTAGGTCATCATGTAGAGATCCTGCTTGGCTAGGGCTGGATGGAGCACCATCGCAGTGACCATCACCGTTTGGGGTCAGAGAGATGTGACAGTTCCAGCCCGTCTCTAAGCCCATCTTCTCTGCAAACACCTACAAGCGAAGACAGCATTAAGAGGTGATATGGCAAATGCATTATGTTTGTACTTAAGTGCGTTTTCCCATCAGTGTCATACTTTGCTGCGCAGTTCATCTTCCATGGAGAAGTACACAAAGCGGATACAGGCTCCCACAAGGTTCTCAATGAGCCTTACAGTGTCCAGTCGGGCTTGGAACTGGGACGACACCATTCCCATGAAGATCTGACCGCTTAGAGCCTGCACACAGTCCTCCTTCTCCAAACCTTCTCCAATACCCTCTGAAACATACAGAGCACACAAGCATATTAGAGATGGTAAGTTTGACTGATTTCAATGATTCAGTTTAAACCATGTACTTATATCCAGAAATCGAAAAAATGAATCAGTTGAGCAATCCATCTTTCTGTCTATCTATCTATCTATCTATCTATCAATCCATGTACCTCTCTGTCCATCCAGATACATATCTATTCATCCATCCATGTACTCGTCTAGCCATCTGTCCCGCTATGTATCTATCTGCCCATCCATCTATCCATGTATCTATCTAGCCATCTGTCTATCTGACTGTTTCTATTCATCCATCCAGCTATCTATCCAGCAATGTATCTATCTATCCATCCATCCATCCATCCATCCATGCATTTATCTATCAATACATCCATCTAACTATCTGTCTATCCATCTACACATCTATCATACCTCTATCCATCCACGTATCCATCTATCCATCGGTTTCTATTTATTCATACTGCTATCTATTCAATTATGTATCTATCCATCCATCTATTCATATATCTATCCACCAATCCATCCATCCAGCTATCTATCCAGCTATGTATCTATCCATCCATCTAGCTATCCACCTAGTTCTCTATTCATTTATCCATCCTTCCATCCACCCATCTATCTATCTATCCAGTTATGTATCCATCCATCTATATATCTATCCATCAGTCCATTCAAGTATCCAGCTAACCATTTGTATATCCATCCGTTTCTAATTATCCATCAATCTAGGTATCCATCCAGTTATCTATCCATCTATGTATCCATCTAACCATCTATCCAGCTATGCATCTATCCATACAGCTATACATCTGTCCATCCATCCATCCAGCTATCTATCCAGCTATTATCTGTTTATCCACTGATGTATCTATCCATCCATCCATTTATCCAACTATGCGTATATCTGTCTATCTGTCTATCCATCCATCTATGTACCTATCCAGCTACATAAACATGCATATTTTTAAGTATCTAGTGGATCAGCTGATCATCAGACAAACATGATTTTTAGCTGTCCTGTCCAGATTGTGAGCTGAACAGACAATGCCTCTTACCGTCAGAGCTCCAGCTGTTCCTGCGGCTGCCATGTTTGATGGGGGTGGTACTGGGAAGCTCCACCCCAGAAAAGAGTGTGGGGCCTGGAGCCAGCTCCACACACTTTCCATTGAGCAGTCCAGACAATGCCACCTGCATAGGCTTATAAGCGAATGCAGAACAATATCCCGACAGACAGGCACGTTGGTAGAAATCTAAAACCTTTTTCCTATGAAGCATAAAACCATACTTTAGTACCGAAACAAAATTCTCCACTATGCATATTAAGAAAACTAAGTGTCAGTTTTTTAATTAGCATCTCTGACCTATCCGAGCCAGACAGCGGATAGATATCTGCCCCGTCCCAGAAATCAGTACAGGCTTCCAGGATGAGGTCGGCCGAGCCGTGGGAGAGCATCTGTACATTATCTGAACAGAGTTCAAAGGGCAAAGGTCAGTGACCAAAAAACCCCCACCAAAGACAAACAGGAAGTGGAATAGAATAAAAAGGGCTGTACTGGTAGTGCTGTCCCTGACAAACAGACTGATGAGGTGACTGATGGGGGGCTGGCGTTTGGTAAAGTGATGGAGGCGCCGGGGAACAGATTCTTTGGCCTTCTCTCCGGAAGGGAGCTGGTACAAAGCCAGATGATTCTCATGCTTAAACAGTTCCCTCGCCCCTGGAGTGAAACCTGACATAAAACAGAACAGGAAAGAACAACCCAGTAATCTTAAGAGAGGATGTGAAGATACTAAAATTAATTTAACATCACTAACCACTAGAAGGACTACCAGACTATCCTGAAAATATGTTTATTAACAAGATTCTCTCATTTACCGATAAGGCGAGATAGTTCACAGAGGCCCCAGGGAACATGAACGGGCAGAACCGCCCCGTGGCATTCCTGCAACGCCAGGTTTGACAAGTGATCAGAGAATCTGCAGAGCTGCTGGGTGACGGTGGCATTGCACAGGTTCAACAGGATGTTCAAGCCAAGAGGCTTCAAAGAGGGCAGGTGATTCTGCCAACCAGAGTCATCAAACTGGATGCTGACAGGGTTCTGCTGATCCTGGGACAGGCTCAACATCTCCAGATGATAGTCGCACACAAAATCTTCTGCTTCACACAGATCATCACCCACACCGCATGGCTGGAAATAGAGACACACACAAACACATAAAACCAAACTGCAAAGTTATGACCAGAACCAGCTCTAGTAGCAACATAAACATGTAATCCTACCTGAGCAATGTCATCTTCACCACCCTCAGTGTCATGGCTGAAACTGACATTGGAGCCTGATGGGTGTTTGGATCGGGTGGTTTGGGGTCCTCGACGTTGGCGCTGGGTGTCTGAGGAGCGGGCGGTGTCATGTGACGTCTCGCTGGGTTCCTGCTCAGCCATGTGAAGGGAGGGTTCAAATGCTGGTAAACACAGCAGGGCTTCACCTTCCTGAGGCTAAACACAGGAAAATACACAGACTAAAGTGAGGCTAAAATAACAACTTATTCAAGTTCAGCTCTATCGTGTAGAATTATATACTGTATTTCTGCAGTAATCTAAATCAAATCATCATAATTACAAGAAATTGTAATTATGATGCTCCAGTCTGGCTATGAGTAGTACCTCATCTCGTTCCTCCTCGCCCTCTGTCCTGCAGAGGGAGTTGACTGACAGGTCATCTCTGAGGTCATCCTGGCTGTCATGAGGAGGTTCTACTCGTCCGCTGAAGAACAGCACAGTCTCGGGACTAGGGTTGGGCCAGGACAGAATGCCCTGCTTATCCACACAGCAAAGCACCTATGAAAGGTCAGGAAATCATCATTACAATTTTTTGTATACTGTGTACAGCTACAAAAGTAATACACTTCCCACTACACTTCCCATCAAGCATGAGAATGATAAAATACGTAATGTGTATTATATTAAGTAATGCATATCAAAATAAGAGGGATCATACAAAATGCATGTTATTTTCTATTTAGTACTGACCTGACCTTACATATCGTCCTCAAGAGAATATAATAGTTGAATTTATAAAAATGACCCCGTTCAAAAGTTTACATACACTTGATTCTGTGTTATTACCTGAATGATCCACAGATGTTTTTCTTTAGTGATAGTTGTTCAAGTCCCTTGTTTGTCATGAACTGCCCGCTGTTCTTCAGAAAAATCCTTAATCCCACAAATTCTTTGGCTTTTCAGCATTTTTGTGTTTTTGAACCCTTTACAACAATGACGGTATGATTTTGAGATCCATCTTTTCACACTGAGGACAACTGAGAGACTCATATGCAACTATTGTAGAAAGTTCAAATGCTCACTGATGCTCCAGAAGGAAACACAATGCATTAAGTCCAGGGGTGTAAACTTTTGAACAGAATAAAAATGTGTACATTTTGCCTAAATATCATATTTTTTTCATTTAATACTGCCTTTCAGAAGCCACAGAAGATACTTGCATCTTTCCCAGAAGACAAAATAAGTGAAATTTACCCTGATATTCAAATTTTAAAAGCTTTGACCCCCCTGCTCTTAATGCATTGTTTTTCCTTCTGAAGCATCAGTGAGCATTTGAACCTTCTTTATTATGTGCCTCAGTTGTCCTCGGTGTGAAAAAAGGATCTCAAAACCATACCATCATTGTTGGAAAGGGTTCAAATACACAAAAATGCTTTTTGTTCAGGACAAACAAGGGACTTGTGAACAAAAAACACACACACACACACACACACACACACACAGTATTAAGAATCAAGTGTATATAAACTTTTAAAAGGGGTCATTTTTATAAATTCAAGTACTATTTTCTCTTGTGGACTACATGTAAATGTCTTTTATGTGAAATATCTTATTCAGGTCAGTACTAAAAAAATAACATGCATTTTGTATGATCCCTCTTATTTTGGTAAAATTAATAATTAGCAAATTCTGCAAGGTGTATGTACACTTTTGACTTCAACTGTAGTTCTGTCACACAACATATGCAATGTTTATGTTATGATTATGCTTTTCTAAAAGCAATTCAAACTGACTTTAAATGCATATTTCCTATATGATCATGTTTTGGACATTTAGTCTATCTGCAGTCCTGCATTCATGCCTTCTAGTCTTGCAATATAAAGCCTATTTATTTACTGTAAACACTCACCACTGTTTACACATACTGAGGGATGTGTTATAATTACTATTTGTGGTAATTACCATCATGTTTCAGATGCAGTATCTCAAGGATGTAAACAAGCGTTTAGGAATGGGGGCAGGACCTAGTTCTTAAAACGGTCCTGCTATTAAAGAGACATATTGATTGACCGCTAATCTAAATATCTGAACAGGAAAACTGCCCTCCTGAATGTTTAAGTAATTACAGTCCTGCTGTAAATTTATAATTAGGTTGAAAATAAGCTATATTCATCTTTATTCATTTTTAAAGTGAAAAAAATCAATTTTTCTTTCACCAGATTGCAAGCAGGAAGTGTAATATTTCTAATGTGACAGCAGGGGGAGCACTTACAGTGACTGAACCCAACGAGTGCAGCAGACTGGAGGTATAACACAGGGTCTGGGACTCTCCCTTCAACACACTGACCAGGTATCTCCACACACAGCGTAGCATCTCCTGTACACAAGCGCACAGAAATATGGTGTGAGTTCATCGTCTCCCATGACTGAAACTCAAATCCATGTATCAGCAGCTCTGGGTTTCGTATGGCTCTGCAAAAGTGTCAGGATTTATGAAACCTGAAACCAGGTTCTGGATGTCATCATCAGACAAAACACACAGACATTTTGACACTCACACACACTGCAAGACAAAGCCTGGGAGAGTTAGGCAGGAAGAAAGCAGCAGTAGCATGTCCAGTCTTGTGTTTGTCCTGATTCATTCAGAGATTTTTAGAATTGTTTCATAAAGATAAATGCACCTTGCAGCAGGAAAAGGGAGAAAGAAATTGACTGAATGACACAAGATTTGAAACTGAAGCAAACAGCTGAAAGCTTGAGGCAGCAGCTACAGGAGAACAGCACTGCAGAGGAAAACTGAAAACTGTTAGTGGCACGTGAATCTAATTGACACACATCAGATGTCCAAGAATCCACCTTTAAAGTCAGCATGAAATCAAAACTGAGCTAAAAGCTTTCAGCATATTGAAATGATTTCTGAAGGACCATGTGATACTGAAGACTGGAGTAATGGCTGCTGAAAATTGGGCTTTTTCAGCATAAAAAAAAGAGATGGTAAAAAAATAAATAAAAATAAAATAAAAAATGGCTAATTCATCTTTCATAATGAAATAAAGAACATAGTTGTTATGTCTTTCTAAAACATAAAAAAAATGAACTGATCCCAACCTTAGTGCATTTATGAATAATATCTGTAAATATTAAGGGTTGATCGATTATCGATATCGGTGCCGATATTAAGCATTTTTATGGTTATCTGTCATTTTCAAAACGGAAAAAAATTTAAGAGTTTTTGTCAGAGCCCTTGTTGTTCTTAATTTTTACATTATTTTCATTTTTACACCAGACATACAGTATATCAGTTCAAAATATCGGTTATCGGCCTATTTGATCTGTAATAATCGGTATCGGTATCTGCACAGGCCCTGAAAAACACATACTGGTTGATCCTGAGTAAATATCTGCTATAAAAAACAAAAAGAAATTATAATTAGGGATGCACTATATACAATATATATTGTGCCAATATTTGCCAATACTTTTTCATTTATCATTATAGGTTGAGGCATGCACCAATATTAATATTATGCCTGATACTGGTAAATGTTAAAAGCCTGATATAT
>JAHKKF010495171.1:0-29938 GCA_019740295.1 Labeo calbasu | reverse complement strand
CTGCCGTGTTTACTGTGGGATTAGGGGGGTGAAGGGGGCGGCTGCGGGAGGGTCCGGGGGCAGCTGAGGAAGAGGTAGCCATGGGAAGGGCCCCCCAAAGGCATGGAATGCCGGTGAGGTCAGCAGGGGTTGGTGCGGGGGGAACCAAAGAAGCTCTCCGGGGATGGAGCAGGTGCTTTTGTGTAGTCCGTCAGGCATCAAAGACGTGACGAGGCTGAAAAGGTTAGTGCTGGCGCTGCAAAGCGAACCCCCCCACCACCACCCCCCCACACACACTTTTTTTTTGGCTCCGTACTTGTGAGAGTGGGTGCAGGAGTGAAAGTGAAGGCTGGCTCCCATGCTCTGGTGTTCAGAGGTCACTTTTTGTACCTGAATGGGCTCCAAAGGAAGAGAGGTCCATGGCAAATGCTCAAAGTAAAGTTTTCCGCTCCGTAACGGCCTGTTTGCAGGCCTGTCATCACAAATGCGCTTCATTCGGACGCATAGGGGGCCCGAAAGTCCCATCAATCTCTAAGATGACAGTAAATTCATCATACCTATGGAGTGTTTAGTTAACCAAGGTCCAGAGATCTTGTTAACCTAAACCCAGTTTTTTTCGCCAGCTTTGAAACATCCCTTTAGATTTGTTATGGTTAACAAAACATGTCATTATTATAATTTTTTTCCAACCAAGTCATTGATGTTTTTTTGGAATTGAACAGAAAGGAAAGTCTTTCAAATAACTTTCTTGTTTGTTTGTTTGTTTTTTTCAGTTTCAGGGCCTGTTACTGCTCTGACATGGCATTGGGTCAAAAAGCCCAGTCAGGCATAATGCTGTGGAGTCTTTACAGCTTAGCGACAAATTGTCTTGCCTCTCTCTGCACTTGACGTCCCAGCCTCACCCAATCAGTGCACCTCATGTCTTTTTTTTCTCTCGGTTAGGATGGGCAAAGCAGGAGGAGGAGGTGAGGTGAGGAAGCAGGGGGGCGGTGGGTTTCAGTTGTTGCAGGTTGCGTCATGGGACCCGCGGTGTCCCCTTTTGTGCAGCACGTCAAATGTGGTTAACATGCGGCCATTTATCTGCAAAGCCCCCTGGGTGTACAATGGCCTGGCTGTGTGTGTGTGTATGCAGAGGGGGAGGAAATGGTAGAGCGGTGGGCTTAGCATCGGAGCGTTCCCATTCTCTTTCCCTGTCGCTGTCACCTCCCCTCCTCCCCTCATTTCTCCTCTTGGCTGCACACAACCCCTCAGTCATTGTTTCGTTCTTTTTTATTTCTCTCCCCCGGGGTGCTGTGTGGAGCGACTAGGTCAGGCGGCATCTGACAAGGTGCTTCAGAATGTTGTGAGCTCCCGTGAGACGGATTGTTCCCCGCAAACGCGGTGTAAACCGTCAGGGTGAGAAAACGAAGGTGCGCTTTAATTCCCAACAGCACCTAGCGTATTGCACGGCGCTTTCTGCAGAGTCAGAACCAAAAGACCTACCGTGTCGCTTAGTCATTCTTTAAGACTTCGATTCGTATCTTTGAAAGCTTCCTCAGATCGTGAGGTCCTTTAAGGTCCTTCAAAACAAAATTATAGCCAGCGAGACAGTTATGGCTCTTTCGATCGCCTAGTTTGTTTTGCCTGAGCTAAGCCTCCTTTTCAGCAGTTCTGTGCCAATAGAAGTGGCATGCATGCATTTCACAGGTAACAAGATTACTCAGACCGGTGATTGACTCATTTGCCAAGGGAGCTGTTGAAATAACCACACAGGAGCTCAATGTGAGATTTGTTCATTTTATTTCTTCAGACATGATGCAGTGAAACAGAAACTTACGCTGTCGGTTCTGACAAACAGTCTATGCTGTTTGTGTACGTCTCCCCTGGAGAGAGCAGATGCAGTAGGGTCAAAGGCCAGTGTAATGATATAAGTGATACGAAGTTAATGTATTTTTCCATGCGAGACTTCTCTCTCAGTATATCCATCGCAGTCCGATGAGAGAGCTGATTAAAACGGAGCGCTGACAGACAGTTTGTCACCATCTCAGAAATTCTTCGCTTGACAGAATAATGCATTAGAATAGAAATGAAATAGGTGGAACTGAATTGCTTTTTGCTGAGATATTTGTTATTGAAAAGCCAGCTCATTTTAGGTTGGACGAGTCATTGCTTCAAACATTGTACTTGAACATGTTGTTTTCCTTAGAATGGGTGGTTACTGTCCCTGGAGGCGAGGAGCTCTGAGAAGCCACAGAGAGCACTACCATTTTCCTTTTCCATGTTCTCCCTAAAAATACACCACAGTACATCCCTGCATTTTTGCGGCGGGCGCTGTGAACTGAGTCCCGATGGCTGAATTTTTGTGTTTCAATCCCATGTCATGTAAGGGCAGCTGATGTGTTTGGGACCGGCCAATAATTTCCCATTTCATCTGATTCGAGGAAGAGTAGTTTACGTTAGCGTTGCCAACAAAAACCATCGGCCGAAAGCGTTCCAGGAACCTCCCAACTGACCGTGAATGTTATCTATAAATTTGTCCGCATAAGCTATTTACCCTTGTTCACTTGTTGCTGCCTTTTACCTTCATTTTCTTTTCTTTCGGCTAAGCATGCTGTCAACAGCACGTTTGCGTCACGTAAACAGTTCCCAGGCCAGCCCCGCGCTTATTTCCCATGACTGCAGGGGCGAATGTCTTTGGACTTGCTTTCTTATTGTGATTGTGAGTTGACTAACACAGAATGGTCTGAGGTGAGCAGGAAGCATATGTTTTGGTTACAAATATTTGCTGGAAACCAGCTTGTTTGGTCAAAAGTTGCAGCTTTTTGTTTGAAATAGTTACTCACTCATAATGTTTCTCAACATAGGAAGTGGCATCAAACAGTCATACCACATAAGATAACTACGGGCAAATGTTTGAGAGAAACAGCGCGCTCCAGCTGTCTGTTGCTACTCGACTGACGGCAATCAGCAGCGAGCTGTTGACACACGGCCATCTGTAAACATTTAAAAGGATGAGTTTGCTTACAGTCTCTCCCTTTTAATTAAAGACCCGAGATGGCGCCCACCCTTTTCCACAGGTTATGTGATAACTGCACCTCTCTGTGAAGAATGAGAAGGTCTGCTGACGTCCTCTCCAAAACACTCGAGCAAGGGTGGAGATTCAGCTGTGTCCTAAATTAGGCACTCTGACATGAGCCATTACAGTGCGCGGGGAACTTCCTGTTGCATTGATTTGAACTGGGCTGTTTTGAAACGAGCCTCATCTGAAATGAACTGGGAGCAAATTGGATGAGATATCAGTGACCTTTAAGATGACACACTTTGCATTTGCTTGGCTTCCTATGATCACGCAAAAGAAAGACATATTTTCTGCTAAGGTTGTCAGAAGCGTGTGTGTTACTGTACACGATGAGTCGTTTGTTTATGGCAGTCACTGCCGAAACAGAGGGGAACGGCTCTTTCTGTCTGCCAACCAAGTACGCAGGGAGAAGCAAACAAACAAATAAACAATGTGGGGTGAGACAGGAGACAGGACGGGACGGGACGGGGAGGGACTGGGCGGTCAAGACGCATCGAGGAATCCTTCTGGGGCACCATGTCAACCAGTTCACCTGAAACTAATGCCCCAGCAGACACTCTCCCTTACGCAGAGCCCTAATGAGTATGAGGTTGGCGTGGGAAAGAAGACGGGGAGGCACAAATAGGTGACCCACTAGGCCAGGGTGGGGGTCATACCTCTTGTCTAAGGGGGTCTTTTGTTTGCATGTCTGAGACATGGGAATTAGTGAGACCATGGTGTTGTGGGTTATGCCTGGTTTGTTATGAACATCTTGAGGGAAGGCATATTACCCACAGATTAACAGTGTCGTAATTATATTCTCCATATGACACGTTATCGATAAAGAATTTTCTTTTCTAATTTAACTTTTTTTTTTAGTTTTCACTTCAGACATTGTGTATTTTATTTACTGTTTTGTAATAAGAATGAGGAAACATCGCAAAATAGAATATGCTAATGTATGCAATAGGCAGAAGTCAGTTTGTCAAAGTAGTCTGTGGTAGTTCATATTGACCACGGCAATCACGTGGTGTAATCCCTGTCAAACTGGAAATCTAGGTTAAATGCAAATTGATTCAAGCAATACCAGACAGTAATTAACATGTTAGTTGTGTATACGTGCACTAGACCAGAAGGTCATTCATTAAGATCTGGTTATGTCTACAGTTACTATTCAAACAAATTAAAGGAAAAGTCATTATTTTTCAAATGCTCCCTAGAGCAAGAGCCAGAACTGTCAGAAAATGTTTTTGTATATATGATGTGAGAGAGGGAGAAACTTAAAATAAGTTATGATTTATAGCCTTGAATATGGTAAATTTGTAGACTGAAGCATGTCAAGCACTATATTAATGACAAAAAATAAACACATTTTCAGTCAAAAGTTTTTGAACAGTAAAATTTTTAATGTTTTTTGAAAAAGTCTCCCTTGTTTCCCAAAGTACTGCAAAACAGTGCATTTTGAAATAACTGTTTTGTAATTGAATATATTTTAAAATGTAAATTATTCCTGTGATTTCAAAGCTGAATTACTCCAGTTGCATGATCCTTTAGCAATCATTCATTTTCTTCTAATTCAAATTCTAATTCTGATTTGCTAAAATAAAAATATTTATTGTAATTATTTTGTGGAAAACAGCTGAGCAGAATTTTTTCAGGTTTCTTTGATGAATAGAAAGTTCAGAAGAACAGGATTTATCTGAAATGGAAATCTTTTGTAACATTATGAATGTCTTTATCATCACTTTTGATCAAGCTAAAGCATCCTTGCTAAATAAAAGTATTAATTTAAAAGTATTAATCTTTCCCCCAATAAATAAATAAATAAATAAATAAATAAACACTGACCCCAAGCATTTGAGTAGTACAGTGTGTAATGTTACAAAAGCTTTTTTTTTCTGATATTTGGATTTTTCATCAAAGAATCCTGAAAAAATGACTCAACTCTATTAAATATTGATGATAATAATAATAATAATAATAAATGTTTCTTGAACAGCAAATCAGCATATTATAATGATTTCTGAAGGATCATGTGACCCTGATGACTGGAGTAATGATGCTTAAAATTGAGCTTTTATCACAGGCATAAATTACATTTAAAAATATATTCAAATATAAAGCAGTTATTTAAAATAGTAAAATATTTCACATTATTACTGCTTTTGCTGTATTTTGGACCAAATAAATGCAGGCTTTATGAGCAGAAGAGACTAAAAATATTAAAAAAACTTTTGACTGGTAGTGTAAACGATGAACGTAAACAATATTATTAAAATGCTAATTACTATTATGTACCTTGTCATTATTTTAAATCTGTATGCACTAATTCTCTTTCTTTTTTTTCTCTCTCCCTCGGTGCTGATGTTCATCTCATTTGTTCGTCGACACAGGTAAGACCATCTTCATACACACGCATTTCACAAAGCTAAATGTCTGTTTGTCGTTGTCTACTGGTTTAAGACACCCTCAAGAAAGCTTTAGACTTCCTCTTTATTGTACTTCCTCTGCTGCACAGTAACAGAGTCACAATTGCAATATGGTTTAGCTAATTATTTGACTCATCCCTGATAAGCAGCCTCACTGTTCTTCAGTGCTGTGTGAAGTCTGTATTGCACATCCAGCTGTTCATACGTGATGATTATCTCTGCTTGTGTGGAGCTGTGTTGTCTATTATTAGATCTTAACTAGCAAAAAGTTCACCATACTTCTAGATTGGCATTGTGACAACTGATTTTAGGAAACCGTGACTTTCTCGATTAAAAAAAAAAAGTGTTGATCACTGTCCACGGGTTGAGTCCGATAGAAGCTTCCTCAAACGTATATAAATTAACAACACTCTAAACAAACAAACTTTGAGTGTTTACCGGACACACTGCAAGCACTTCTTGTCGTAGTGCTTTTGCTTTTGGTTATGAGTGTAGGAAACAGCTTTTTTTTAAATCTCACAAGTGAAAATATCTGTCCTGTAGTATATAAGGGACGTGACACTACAAAACCTAAAGTTGCTTTTCACAGCAGCTAACAGAATGATTAATATTAAACCGTTCTAATAAAAGCTGCATGGTTTCACGGGCCCCTTTAAGCGAGGCAACAATATCTCTTTCCACCTGGGGAAATGAATAAATCCCGTTTCCCAACTGTGCAAAATCTGTTCTTTAATGTGTAGCACAGCCTAGCCTGCATCATGTGGGTGGGCCTGTGTTCTTCCCACTAAAATTCTAGGATACTTCTCTTTTTTTTTTTTTTTTCCTTTTTTGCCTGGCTGAGAAATGCATTCCCTCGCCAAGATGGGAGAAAGCTTTGGAACCAATGAAAAGGTGTCCCCAAGGAAGCTGGGAATGATTTGCAAAATATAACCCAGAACTCAAGAGTGGTTATGGAAAAATAATTAAAACAGTTGATTTGATTTAGTGATGGAGTTTTGGTTTTGCGTTTTCAACTTATTTTTTAATATACATTTTATGTGTCCTTGGGTAATATAAATCAAACATATAAAATGATATAATACAATATAATATAATGTTATTAATTTATTTTTATTTACTGAAAATGGGCTTTAAAAAAGTTCTGTATTCATAATTCATAGTTATTATATTATATTATATTATATTATATTATGCTGTCAAATGATTAATTGTGATTAATCGCATACAAAATAAAAGTTTGAGTTTGTCTAATATATGTGTGTATTTAGTATGTGTATATATAAATACACACAAATTAATGTATATATTTAAGAGAAATATGTTATGTACAAAATTGTTTTTTTTATATATAACATAAATTATGTAAAAATATTTTTAATATTCTTAACTATATACATGAATGTGTTTGTATATATATATATATATATATATATATATACATAATAATTACACACAGTACACACACATATATTAGCCAAACTCAACCTTTTATTTTGTATGCGATTAGTTGTTTGACAGCCCTTATTATATTATTATATTATATTATTACAGAATATTTAGGGTTTTTTACTTATTTATTTGGTCAGACTACAGTCGTAACGTCTGATTTTTGTAAAGTTGGGTAATTTTATTGTTGTGTTGTTGTTTATTGTAATTTTATTACATGCTTCGTCTAGCATATATACACATTAATCAGACTATAATTGGCCTTGACTTGGTACAAATGCTCTGAAGGAAGACACACATGTTTTTAACTTGAAAGTCAAACCCATCACAAGCGAGGTTGATTTATCAAATATTTCATTGCTTGTACACTGAAACAGACAGATGACGAGTGCAGACCTACTACTCTGAAACCTGCTGTAGCTTATTTATAAGTGTCATAAGTTTAAACAGGGATGAAAAATTATTAATTACATTAGTGTCCTTTTAAAGCTGCTTATCTTCACCTATTACATGGTTTTGTTCTTAGAGGGCATGACTGTTCCACACCTTAACCACAGAAGCTGACAGTGAAGGCTATTTTGAAAAGTGACGCTAGTGAGCTGATACAAATGAACTTACAGTGTGAAGAAGTGGTGTGCAAGTGCTTCCTACATACATGTGTTGAGTGTTTAACAGACCTCATGTAGGATTGTGGCTGAAGAAAAACAAGAGCAGTGTTTAGGGGGAGTAAAATGTGGAAATGCGCAGAGAGCGAGTGCGCGAGGATGGGTGTGTGAGGTACAGAGAGCGTTTGCAGATAAAAGCTGTAACTCATTCTGCCTTTCAGCGACACTTCTATTTCAGATACGATAATGTCCTCACACCGATCCCTATTTCTGACGCACTATCAAGACTCTTAAAAGCGACTAGTGCTCTTAAAACTATTCTAAGCAAAACAGCTCGAGCATTTCGAGAAGTCCCGTTTTAAGTGGCGAATTGTTTTCCCACAATAGAAGCAAGCAATTGCTAATTGGAGCCTATAGTCAAACTGACCGAGGACTGATTGGGAAAGAAGGACAGAAGGGTCCTCCACGCACTTGCTTTAGAGTGCACCTTGAGTGGGTGCGCTAGTGTCTCAATGCTTTGGGATTTAAAGAGCAGAGCGGCAGTGGCGCAGGTCCCAGTCTGTGGCTTTGGATAGTTGCGCTCGGGTTTCCATTTTCAAAATGTTTATCCCCCTGTCGACTTCACCGGTAAGGCAATCGTTGAGCTGCGTGACTTTGAAAGGTGTTGGAGGTAGGGGAAGAACGTAAGGCGTAATCTGTGAGTAATGGAAGGATTTATTTGGAAATGCGCTTCAATCTTCGAGCTCCGCCCCCATTTCCTGATTTACACGGTGCTGTGACACTTCCCGAGTAATAAGTATCTCCAGGAGTGACCCTTCGGGGCTAAAGGCAGAAAGATGCCAGCATGACTCAGGAATGAGACGTGGCTGGTTGACATTTCAGTCTTACCTTCCGTAGGTGTCGTCCCCCCGCTTCTTATTCCGACATCTGGAGTTGATCAAGCGGTCACTTCCTAGTGCTTTTAACCACCCCCGCAGCTTAAAGGGGGTCGACAGCTGTTAAAACACCTGAGCGCGCTTGACGGAGACCCCTTCCTCTTCTACCTCCCCGCAGAGGTGCACACATTACATGCTGGTGCGGAGAAAAAGGGCCACATGCTAACTCAGGTGGCCTGGCAACCTGACACCACCGCGGTTCAGGAGTCTAGACTAAAGTTCTGGCCTAATTTTCAGGGGTCTGCTGGGATTACAGCCCTACAGGCCTCTCTGTCCAGCGGGGAACTGCCGTCTACGTGTAGATCGTATCAGCAATTTAGGTCTTGTCGGCGGGTGATCTTTAAGGTTGCGGGACAAGCTGGGGTTCAGACAGCTGTAGCCCTTTTGATCTTCCAGTCTCCCACTGTAGCGCTCCAAAGATAGCTGTCAGTCACACACACCTAAAAATAGCATGTCTGGAAAACAATACGCATCAAAGACACCTTGCGCTGTAGTGTGCGTTCACAATTATGTGACCAGCTAAATTACAGAAGGCTTTTCGGATTCAAAGGGTGTTTTTAGTGTGAGAACAAAACAATGGCTCGGTGCTGAGGTGATTCAAAAAGTAGTTCATGACCTAGCCTTTCTTTCTGCTGCGACTCAATGTAACAGAATCAGTGTTAGCCTCTAGCATCCCTTGGGAGAGGGCATTATGGCTGCTGTATTGTTGGCTAACCTCCTGCCAACTGTGCAGGGAACAAAAGGCCGAGCGTTTATTACCAGACCCTGCTGTGTTAAAGGAAGCCCAGACCAGCCCTCCTTTCCTGGGGATGGCCTTCTTTTGGCTGCGCTTTCATCAAGCAAATGTAGCTCTTGCTAATAACCAGGTAGATAGCGAGTTCTCAAAAACAACGTGTCATTTTGAGATATAGGGTTTTTCTGAGAATTATGTTGTGATCACCAGTGTTGGGGGTAACGCATTACAAGTAACGTGAGTAATCAGATTACTTTTTCAAGTAACTAGTAAAGTAACATATTACTTTTTAATTTACAAGAAATTTCTGAGTTACTTTTTCAAATAAGTAACACCAGGTTCTTTTTTTTCCCATTTATATATTTATTCCCATAATATGACGCAAACCTGCAATTATTAAATGTTAAATAACACAAGTATCCTTTATATGTATTTAATCCCATGTCTTTGCCGCTGAGCTTTGATGATCCAGTTCAATAATACTTAATAATACTATATTAACATTTGTGCTTCATTGTTTTTTGTTTTTTTTTATTGCTGAAGAGTGTTAAACTTTCTTCTACATTCTACTGTACAGACGTGAATTTACTTTTCCATCAGCCTGAGGCTGATTCATTTCACTTTTTTACATTTGCTAAAAATATAACTTTTTATATTAAAAACAAACAATCAAGCCCTGTCCAGATGTTAAAAGTAATGCAAAAGTAACATAACGCATTACTTTCCATAAAAAGTAACTAAGTAACATAATTAGTTACTTTTTTAACTAAAAGTAACGCAATATTGTTATGCATTACTTTTAAAAGTAGCTTTCCCCAACACTAGTGATCAGTGTTAACTGTTAACAGTGTTAACAGTTTTGAGAACGAGAGAGTGAGATTCCCATAAGATCTCAGGTTTTTCTTTCCAAATGAGTCCTTTTGGATTTTCACATTAAAAGCTTCCGTATTTCAGCACAGTCATATGATAAAACAGGAAGTGGCGAAGAAAACGTCTGTGGTAGGCTAATTATTGCTAAAAATGGCTGATTGTATGACTTCTGCTTGACACAATCAGAGTTGCTTTCTTGCACATCCGCTTCAACTTTACATTAAGCATAGTGTGTTTGTTGGTTCAGCGTGTGCTTGTCATACCGAAAGCTCTTCGTTGTGTTCCACATGTTCCAAAGAAAGACATGTTTATACAAAGCTGGACACAAAATGGCAGCTCAGCGCCAAGAGGTGGGCTTGCTTAGTTATCCCTGTCCATCCCTGGCTGCTAGAGCACATTTTTGGCGCTCGCCCTTGAAATCATCTCCACCTGGATGTTGTAGGCCAGAGTCCAAACACAATAAGGAAATAAAATACGAGTGTGAAAAGCTAGCAAGAATGGCTTTTTCCCCGCTGGGACCCGCTGCACTCCACAATGCACTTCGATGACAGGAAAAGTTTATGGCGATTTGTTGAATCAAAAGGAGGAGGATGGGGAAAAATGCTATGAGCATGAGCTGTCACATTCCGCACCCATGACGGAGGCATGCGTATTTTTTCACTAGCTTAGTCCAGCTGCTACATGCTAGCCTGAGAACTAATCGTCAATGCTGGCCACTGGCCCGCATGGAGGAAATTTGGGTTGTTGTTAAGTGGGAGTGAAAGTTATTTCCACCGAGATTGATCATTATTGTACGGCTGAGGGAAACAGTTGTGTGGGCCATCTCAAAAGAGTCTTTTAGCTGACTCTTCAGTGTTTTCATTAGCATTATGACCCACTGTAAATTTTGATGTATGTTTTACTGTGCAGCCAACTCTTCTCTTTGAATCTATGTTCTCGTTGTCATGGGATAGATTAGCTAGTTAGTCTTGCCCAATTGGCTTTTTAAGGCTGTATTGGACTTTAGGGATTGCAGAGGCAGTGGGTACGATCGGAGCTAACGCTAATGTTGTGCAGTTGCCAGGGCTGATTCGAAAATGAATTGAAATACTAAACTTTTAAGGAGTGTTAAGTGTTACAACCTTTTGTCATTCTTCAACTCTAAGGTGAATAGTTTACAGTTATCATGCCGCTTGCAAAATACGACTTGCCAATGAAGCGACGGACTTTAATAGTCCCGTTAAATGCACGAGGGTGTGGAACAGGAGGGGGCAGTAATGAAGACCAAATGACTACTCAGAAATCATTTATTAGATTTTTTTTAACCTTCATCCTACTGATTCACTTGGGTGGAAAGTTTTGCCCTGGGGAGCCCATGGCTGTCAGTTCCTCTTACCTCAGACAACCATCGCCATCGACGGTGTCGAATAGGAACAGTGGGACAAATTACCCGCACTGTGCCCAGGGGGCAGGTGGCTTTTAGGGGTCGTTTTCTCAGGTCACATGTAGGAGACGTACATCTGTCACTGCGAAGGTAGCACTGGGGGACACGCGGCTTGCCGTTCCCTGATGTGTAAAGTGATTCAAATTGACAGACGGTGGTACCTTTTGCTTCGTTACTCCCTGTGCCCTCTTTAACCGGGGGACAGGATCACAAAGCAGGGTTTGTTAGGGTAATCTAGGCCTTTGTCCACTTATCAACATGACGAATCATCTGTGTAGAGCTAGACGAGGTATAATGCAGTTCCATTGAGGAGCCGTTTATTTGCCGTTTATTCAACACTTGAATTAATTCCCCCGTAGGACCTTTTACATTATCTTTCTGCTACACAGTAGACAGACATGTATGGGTTGGGTTCAGGTTGCTGCGGACGACAGGAAGATATTTGCAAAGTGAAAAAAGAAGTGTTAAATAAGTGTGAAAATAGGCATCCTTTTTTAAAAAAACTCTTGTATTTAGCTGTTTCCCATAAATGATATCAGCAAGCTCAAGGACAGATGTAAAAGAGACTATCAAAATGTGTGTTTCGCTGGTCTAAACAAACTTGGTATCTTTATTTGTCATTCCCTTTCATTTGTAGTTCAGCTTATCTTAAGCAAACATGAGACGGCTCTAATTAGGAGTTTCTGTTGTGACCGCTTACTAAAATATTTACTTTATAATACTAGTGACTAACAGTTAAATCTATTTTTTTAATTTATTTCAATTAATAATATATTCATATTGTATTTATTTCTTTTTTAACCAATGTTTTATTTGATAATTAAATGTATGTTTTACTACTAATTAAAGAAAAATCAAAACCTACTGGGAGCGTTGGAATTTATATTAGAAATTTCATCTCGTTTAGAAAACAACATTCTCATATCACTGTATAATACCATATTGTACACATCTGACATTTGACACATTTTGGTGATGCAGGGGAATCTTTAGTTGTGGTTTATCACCACCATCAGCTGCCTTGTACAGTGGCGATGTACTGTAAATGGCCTTTAAGCGACTGACCCACTTAAAAAAAACGCAAGTGTGTAGCTCAGCATGCAGCAGTGGTCAGAAATCATGGCTAGAGGTCAGATTTGCATGGTGGATGGCTTTGTGTTGTTGGTGGACGGCGATTTGTGTTGTTCAGCGGCGATGACCAATCAGCAGGCGTCTGCTGAGTTATATAGTTTCACTACTGCAAAAGTTTGTCACAGGAAATGAACAAATAAGGGTAAGGGCATGCCAAAAGAGGCTAAAAATTGCGATTTGTTGCTGCAAATTGAGAAAAAGGTACTATGTATCTTTGTATACGAGTTTGTGCAAGCGTGTGCCGTACTGGAATGGGATAATTTCATCCAGTGACTTTCGCGAATATTCATGAGGCTTTGGTGATATCTGTAGTGTTATTCATCATCGAATAATTGCATAAATTCTATTCGGTGAGAGAACTGAAGACGCCCCACACGTATAATATTATACTGTTCTCTTGAACAACACTCTTAGTGGAATATCCACGGCAAAAAAACGCTTTTGCAAAAAATTTGTTTTTCTTATTTATATCGCAGCACACACACAAAGCTCCATGTCAAACTCCCCTCCGGTTACACTAGTCAAAAACTGGAAAAAGAGGAAAGAACATACCCAACAATATTATCATAGAAACGTCTATCCATTTATATTTCCTAACTTTTTAAACATGCTGAGATGTGAAGTCTGCGCTCAGAAATGTAGATCCAAAAATGAACTCCACTAGCAGGGCATGCTTCTGTGCCAGCACGCATAAATTACATCACATACAAACCAGTTAATATTTCACAAGGGAATGAAAAAAGCCCCAGAACGATTCTATGCCCTGGACCAATGCGAGCCTGTTGCAGAGATTACAATACATAGTAAGGTCTGAATTGTGTTAGATGTGAAACAAAGGGTTCCCTGCAGTCAGCCTCTCAGAGGTGAAAGGTCAGCCCGGCACATCTGACATACTGCACATTAAGATGTGTGGGCCAGGGAGCCTTGAGGTACTATTTGCCACCTGGCAAAGATCAAGTTGTAGTGCTTTGTTTGTGTGTGCGCGTGTGAATGTGTGTTTTGAGGGCACCTACATTTCTTTCTTTCTTTTTTTTTTTTTGGCTGAAATTGTAAATCAGGAACTCTGAGTAAAATAATACCGCGCTGCACTGTTTGCCTGTAAAGTCATTATTAAATGATGTATGGAGAAAGTGAAGCTGGTGTATTTTTGATTTGATCTGAAACATTAGGAATTAAACATGTTGCTTTCTTTTGTCAAAAAGGGTTTGAACATTTCCAGAGAGCACTCCCACCTAGGTCAATAAATAATTCAGGCTTTTTGGAAGTAGGCCTTGCGTCCCCTCGAGAGGCTAGCGGGCTGCTGAAGCCGGAATGGCTTCATCATTTCTAACATTTACACGGGCATACTGTATGCCGTTAGACAGGAGCTCGTCTTCTCTGAGGCAACTTTTTAGGTTTGAAGAAGGTCTAGATTTTCGAAACGGCGCGAGGTGATTCCCCAAAGCGGGTTTTCTTGCAAATGAATGTGATATAAAATGTGTAAAAGTAGAATTAGTTACAGTTAGGAAGAAAAGGGAGAATACCTTTCACAAACACACACACACACACACACACACGGAGCAGTTCATATCTTTATGTGTAAGGGTCTTATCAGAGACAAACAGCTACAGAGGTTTCTTTTTTCCCTCTCTTTTGGCAAACGACACTCTATTTCAGCAACATTACCGGTATGATGAGGTGAAGTGTTTTTTCCCCCCTCCTTTCACCTTACCACAATATGTTTGTAATAATATTTAAGGATAGTTAACTCAATAAAAATATTCTGTCATAGTTTACTCACTGTCATGGTTTTTCAAACATGATTTACGTTCATCTGTAAAACATAAGGAAATAATGAATGTCTAAGCTTGCTTTTATTCATACAATAAAATTGAAAAGAGAAAGAGACTGCTGTCAAGTTCTAAAAAACAAAAAGTATAACATGAATAACGTTTTATGATTTTGAAAGTAATGTACGTAATTTACAGAAAATCTTTCCCTCTTACCCCTTTAAACTTGCCGAGTCATATGAACATATGAACATATGAACCAGCAGTGTTTATTGATCAGTGATGGCCAAATGTATTTATTTATTTGTTTGTTTGTAAAAAATGTATTTATTCATTTAGTGAAGCAAATTTTTCAGTGAATAACAGCTTATAGAAAATCGCCTTTAGAATTGTCCAAATTAAATTCTTAGCCATGCATATTACTAATCAAAAATTACATTTTGATATATTAACAGTAGGAAATTTACAAACTATCTTAATGGAACATGATCTTTGGCATAAAAGAAAAATCTATCATTTTGACCCCTACAGTGTATTTTTGGCTATTGCTACTAATATATCCGTGCTGCTTACGACTGGTTTTGTGGTCCAGGGTCCAGTTTGATGCTCAAGAAACATATTATATATATATTAATATTAATTATAATATTAATATAAATATTATCAATATTGAAAACTGTTTTTTTAAATAGTATTCTTTGATAAACAGAAAGCTCAAAGAACAGCAGTTATTTGAAAGAAAATCTTTTATAGCAGTGTTTTAACTATAACAAAGTTTTTACTGTAAGTTTTGATCAGTTTTATGTGTCCTTGATAAATAAAAGAAAAGATTAAAACAAAAAACTTACGGACTACAAAACTAAACAGTATTTTACATGTAGTAGCACTAACACGTAGTTTGTAAGCGAAATGTACAGCTCATATTACGGTTTGTTTCAATTAACATTGTGTAAGTTTAGAAAACTGTAATTGGTTCAGAGAAGGATATGAAACTATATTCTTGGGGTATGACAGGCTGATATGACAACTTGGACATTAATCAGCTATAGATTCTCTTCTTCATTTGCAAGGAAGTTGAGCTCAATCAAGTGACACAGCCTCTCGGTCAGATGTTCGCTACTTTCTCAGTGCGATCCATGGTAACACAAAATATTTGGTAAACAGGCAGAGGACCCAAGGAAAATATGTGTGTAGCTGTGTGTCTGTGTGTGTGTACGTGAAAAGACAGTAGCTCGCATGAGCGGCCTGTATATCACATGCTTTGTGATACTCTATCTGAGTTCAAATGAAGCTTACAGTGACTCACAATCTCACCAGGTTGTTTACGCCAAGAAACCTGAATAAGGCAGCTTAGATTGTTTGAAGGGCTTAGTGCACTGGATCACGAGAGGTAATTATGTAGAGCATAAACATTACATAAACATACATAAGCAAACGAGATAAATTAGTTATTTTATCATTGTTATTAATTTCTTTAAGCATTGTTTTGAATGAAAACAACGGATATGATCTAACCTATAGTTGACCGTGACTACAAAAACCGAAGTCCATTGCATGTGTAAAAGAGGTTCAGCTGCCATTTCAGTTAACGTCTGCTCAGCGCCCATCTCAAGGTGCTAAAGGCTGATTAAGTTCCTTCTATAAGCGCCTCTGGCTCAATTGCTGGGCCTCAGTGATCACACCTCTGAAAGTGGAACTTGCCACCCTTACCAGGTCACACCTTATCCCCTCATGACTGATAAGAGCAGCACAAGGGCAGAAAAGAGCTTGTGTTAGCAAATATGTGACAAACAAAGTAGCAATAGCTTTTTTTTTTTTTGCCGCCAAGTCACCGTGACATTCGGTATACCAAAGAAAGTTGTGGCTTAACGTGCAAACATGCTCTATTTATCAGTTCATTCTTGAGAGGTGTTAAGAAAAAAAGGGAACAAAGAAATTCTGTATTTTTCATTCGTAATGCCTCGAAATAATGGCGCTCAAAGAGTTAACTGTCTTATAAGAGCTCCGAAAACGAGAAGCCATCTATGGGAGAATGTGACCTACGGTCCTTCACCCTTGTTTAAATAACAGGTTTTGAGACCGTGGAGGTTTTTCTTGGCACCTGTTGAAGTCAAAACTCCCCAAAACAGACAGTTTCACAGGCTTTTGTATTTTAAGAAAACATGTATTTTTGGCCACTGTCTAGTTCTGGTTTCCATGGAACTCTGGGAGAAGGTCAGAAATCAGCTTTCTTTTGAGGTGACCATGCAAAGATTGTGTTATTTATTGATATGTTTATTTAGACATTTTTAACTGAAAGATTTGAGCTGTATTGCACAGTTGTATTACCCAACAGCTAAAATCAACAACGGCAGAGCCAGCGTTGAAAGTTTATGAACATAATAGGCATAATTATACAGTAGAGTTGTGGTGAATGAAAAAGAACAATAAACATTGGGGTGTGAAATTAGAAACTCATATCTGTCTTATAGGGCAGTTCTACGGTCTCTTTTAGTCTGTGGGTTTCAACACAAACTACCTGAAAACCTGCAAAAACAGAGTTATATCCTTATGGCTTGAAATGAGTGATGATCCACCTAACATTTGTCGACTATTACAGTCTAATTGCATCCCATTGTTTATGATAGTTCCTCCTGATGGCCATTATCAAGAGGGATTTGGTCGCAAATCAAGCTTCAGTGAGCTGCGTATAATCTTAAAGTGACTGTCCAGGGTACAGTAACTCTAACGCCAATAATTCGGCCTGTTTGTGAATGGCCTCGGCCAGCTTTATTAGCCCGACGCTTTGCCACTCCCTGCGTTAAATCATAGATGATTCCCTAACAAAGCGGCGAACCCTGGCTGCTCAGGAGTTAACGTGGGTCTTTCCTGTTCTGTGAAAGCCCTGCGGTCCTCAGCATTACGAATGATGTGGCTTCTGAGAGCCTTAACACAGTCGACGGAATGAATACGACTTCCGTTTTAGACGATAATATGATCCGCGTGTGCTCCCTGGAGGTGTCATCAAGGGGAAAGACGAATCCTCCTCGCTGAACAGAGGAAGTGAAAGGAACAATGGCCCCCTCAATATTTACTGGTTCTGCACTCTAAGCCTGTCTTATAATCGCCTGAGCCAAGGAGATGTTTATGGCTTCCCCCTGGACTATTTGTATGTATGCTCTTGTGTGTGTGTGTTTAAGTGTGTGAGAGAGAGAGAGCTTACCCAAAGGAGTGGTTACAGAGGCAGGCTGTAGCTTTAAGCTCTGCAGTACCTTTTGATTCCTGTAATCGGCATTCTAATTATCCACTTGAGCTAATTAGCACCTTGCTTTACCCCAGGTGTGTTACTGTAAACATCATCAAAGTAGCTCACTTTCACACTCTTTGATGTGCTCCTAATCCAGCACCTCCTCCCAGTAAACCAGATCAGGGCATCTTTATGCCCTGCGTCTTTTCCAGAGTAACCAAATAATGTTGCTGTTTTATAAATCATTATAAACAAAAATATACAGTTAGTAGTTTTATTAATTTATTTATATAAAATCTCTATCTTTTAGGTTTAGATTTGGTCTATATCAGTTGACAACAGTCCGTTAATAAATAGTCCTAAATAAAAAAAAATAATAATTAAAATCATTTTTAATTAAATGTATGTGTGTATAAATATAAATAAAAATATAAATATAATTTATGATTTTTTAGGAACAATTATTTAAATAACGTATTAAAATTAGTAAGTAATCATTCAATTATTTTAATAGTTTACTCAATTATTTCAGTTACATATAAATATATCTCAGTTGTTACATTTTAACAGTTTGTATGCAAATATATATGTATATTTTTATGTTTCCTTTTTATTGAAATATCTAATGTTTATATTTATCAATTACATTATCAGTCAAAAGTTTTTGAACAGTAAGATGTTTAATGTTTTTTAAAGAAGTCTCTTCTACTCACCAAGTCTGTATTTATTTGATCCAAAATACAGCAAAAGCTGTATATATAACTTCTTTGAATATATTTTAAAAATGTAATTTAATCATGTGATCAAAGCTAAATTTTCAGCATAATTACTCCAGTCTTCAGTGTCCCATGATCCTTCAGAAATAATTCTAATATATTGATTTGCTGTTCAAGAAACATTTATTATTATTATTATTATTACTTTTATTCAGCAAGGATATTTTAAATTAATCAAAAGTGATGATAGAGACATCTATAATGTTACAAAAGATTTCCATTTCAGATAAATGCTGTTCTTCTGAACGTTCTATTCATCAAACAAACCTGAAAAACTTCTACTGTTTTCAACATAAACGTTTTTTGAGCAGCAAATCGTAATATTAGAATGATTTCTGAAGAATCATGTGACTGGAGTAATGATGCTAAAAATTCAGCTTTAAAATCACAGAAATAAATTATTTTTTAAAATACATTCAAATAGAGAACAGTTATTTTAATAGTAAAAATATTTCAAAATTGTACTGTTTTTGTACTTTGGATCAACTAAATGCAGGCTTGGTGAGCAGAAAAGACTTCTTTAAAAAACATTATAAATGCTCAAGGCAATATGAGTTACTGATCAGCGCTATTGTGAGCATTGTGGATATTGTAGTTCATTCATTCAGCCCTATTCTGGCAATACAGAAGGGCCAAATATAGGTCCCTGGTGCATCCCATGGGTCACCGACCTTTGATGGTAGTTATGGGGAAAGGGCATGGAAAAGGTTTGAGGGGAGTCAAAGATTGACCACATAAAGGGTCGAATCCTTCCCTCGTGTGCTACCTGCTGGGGAAGCTATTCAGGTGACCAAACTCCTCACACAAGTGTGTATGTGTGTATTAGGATGTGTGTGCGGGAGGGGGTGCTGAACAGATGTGTTTTACTCCCTCATTAACATCAGAAAGAACTGCTCTGATTGAAGGTCCTGGACCAAGGGGGCTCTATTTCTCATTGGATGTGGACTGTCCCCATTCACTCACACACACTCGCACACACTGACCTCTTTAAAAGGCTCCCACCTACACTGCCAGCTGGCAACTGGTGAGGTTTTGCTGTGGTCTCCACAGTCCACACCACAGATCCGTGCACATGAGCCTCTCCGAACACCTCAGTTGCACACACCCATAAACATATGTTGGCAGGCGCACACAGGCACACACTTGCCACAAATGGACTCGACTTCCCACTGTAGCGTTTCTGTGGGGTCAAACGATCCGTTTGAATCCATTTCGAAAGGAGAAGTAAGCTTTGAGATATTACGTATCAGCCCAAATTCAAAAACCTTTTAGGATTGAATACCTTGGAAATCCCTGCTAACTATTAAGTAGTTGAGAATACAGCACCCACAATCGCCAACAAAGTACTTAAGCGGCGAGTCGCACGCCGATTCAGGTTTCGCCCGGCTCTTTTTCAAGTCAAAGGAATAAGGCTTACTGTAATCTGCACTGGCAGCGCCGTATGTTATTATCGTGTCCTAATTAATCTTACAGGAGGTGTAATTCAACTTCAGATTAGGCCCGTACCTCACACAGATTAATTAATGTCTCTAATCAGCAACAGCAAAATTAATTTTGCCCTGATTATGCACGTTTGAATTTGCATGTGCTTAAAGCAGGCTCTTTATTTCATTATGATATCGAGCGCAGTCTTACGCACACACAAAACAGGTTAGGCTGCCGCAAACGGACATGCACTAGTACGCGCAACTGGATGAGGGCATAATCTGTGTTATTCGCTCGTGTTTTGGCACACACGGCGCACGAGGCGCATGTACGCACACGCTTGCGGCCGTAGCCAGGAGCTGTTTGCAGTAGAGTGTTATTGATGGGGCTGTGGGAGTGATGGAGAGAGAGATGCTAAAGAACAACGCAGCAGATGCGCTGACAGTTGTTCACAGGCAACCTTGTGCATGTTTAATACCACCCCAGCTGATCCTGGGCCTGCTGAACACAGGAGAGCACAGCTTCCATCCAGCTTGCATGTGTGTTTGACAAAGCCATCTTTGCCCCCGCAGCAGCACATATGAGCGGCCCGTGTGTACGGAGGGATATGGGGAGGGAAATCGCATTCAGCTGAGCTAGAACTGGGTGAAATGGTGCAGCAATGCATGGGCTGAGAGCAAGACGGCAGTCTCAGCTGTTAAGATGTGTATTAGAGACATTTCAGTGAAATTTTAAGCTCAGACAGAAGTCAGTTTCTGTTGGTCAGTGTGACCAGTTGTGAAATTCCCAATCATATTGAAATGACTAGATTTAATGCATGAAAATGCACATTTAACCTGCACGTATGTGACCCTGGACCCCAAAACCAGTTTTAAGTAGCACGGGTATATTTGTAGCAATAACCAAAAATACACTGTATGAGTCAAAATGATACATTTCTCCTTTGTGCCAAAATCATTAGGGATATTAAGTAAAGATCATGTTCCATGAAGATATTTTGTAAATTTCCTACCGTAAACTTACCTTTTGATTAGTAACGTGCATTGCTAAGAACTTCATTTGGACAACTTGAAAGGCGATTTTCTCAAAATTTAGATTTTTCTGCACCCTCAGATTCCAGATCTCGAACAAACCATACATCAAGCTTTCAGCTGATGTATAAATCTCAAAAATGTAAAAAAATTGACGCTTATGACTGGTTTTGTGGTCCAGGGTCACATTTAGGCTTGAGTTAACATCTCTGAATCGATTGTATAACTCTCTATCCATGATTGACGCACTTACCAACCGAAAGAATGTGAGGGATTTTTAGGGAATTGTTAAAAGCGAATGGTTTCCCATACAGGCAGCACTTGTGAAAGTACAATTAGCGGTCATATGCTGTGAACATTTGCCAAGACACACTGAAGAACGTCCAAAAAGGAGAAGTTTTGAGAAGAAGGCTGGAAATCAAGCCATGTATCGCTAAATTCTCAGAGGGTTTCTTATGATAAGGTAGAGATAGTTTGTGTTTGTGGTGCCAGTGAAAGAGTGCTTATTTTCTTCTCTTTTTTTCTTCACAAATGAAGCGTACCATAAAATGGCGGAAGGCAGAAGAAGGAAGTGTGGGAAGGTTGTGGGCAGGATGGATGGATGGATAGATAGATAGGGCCACTCCTTACATGAATATTTCATTAGCAACCTGTCTGCTGGTCTGGAGCCTTCATTTAAAGCCCCCCTTTGAGGTCTTATTTTTTGCTCCATCTGGACCTGTTAGCTTTCAGAAACCCAACAAGCACCTCTGGCAATGCCACTGAGGAGTCTTAGCAGAACCCAAGCTGTTTCCCTTTAGTTTCGCCTTTTGTCTGATAGTAAACAGGTATTATGGAAAGATCATTGCGTTCCATTAAATCAGCCTTAAATAAAAGTAACCAAAGGGCTGGAATCAATTTTTGAGAAGTGGAGAAGTTGGAAACGCTTTCAGACAGCTCAATAGGAGTTATATTGATGGCCTGTGGGGAGATCCAGTCATGTTTTAAAGTGATAGTTCACCCAGAAATAAAAATTCTGTCATCATTTATCCACTCATACATTTTGTGGAACATATGTTGTTTGTTTTTGTTCTGTCCGTATAATGGAAGTCAGTGATTCCCAATATTCCCCAAAATAGATTTTTTAGTGTTCCACAGAAGAAAGGTCATACAAGTTTGGAACGTTGTGAGGGTGAGTAACTGATGACAGAATTTTCCATTTTTGAGTGGACTATCACTTTAATTGTTGGCCTGTGGGAAGATCCAATCACGAATGTGTGCTTTACAGTGATAGTTCACCCCAAAATGAAAATTCTGTCACCATTTATGCACTCATATCTTTTGTGGAACATGTATTGTTTGTTTTTGCTTTGTCCGTATAATGGAAGTCAGTGGTTCCCAATATCCCTCAAAATATCTTCTTTTGTGCTCCACAGAAGAAAATCATACAAGTTTGGAACATAGTGAGGGTGAGTAAATGATGACAGAATTTTCCATTTTTGAGTGAACTGTCACTTTAAATAATAATAAAAACAAATATGGTAAATGTTGGCTGTAATTTAGGTACGTTTACCTCTCTAAAAAGGACAAAAACATGCTTATGTAACCCAAAAAACACGACGTAAGGTGTCTCATCGTTTTTCCTCCGAGAGAACCTGGTGTTGTTTTGCTCGTGAAACTGTTTGAACAGCTAGTGACCGACGGGCCAATCGCATGCTGAGAGCCACCGAGCATCTGCCGGGAGATTTGCATATTAATTGACCCATATTAACTTCCAAAAAAATTGATAGACTCCAAACTCGGCCAACAAATTCATCTGCCCGCGCTTCTAAGCCCTCACCTGCCGATTTTATGGTAGAGCATCGCGGTACAAAGACGTCGCGCTCAAAGGAAAGAAACCCTAAAATTGCAGGTTTTGTTAGCGTGTGTAATTTGCGTCGTCTCTCTTTTCAGCTCTCTGGCCCCGAGGCGGTTTGGGCTTTTTGTGGTTGTTCTTTTCTCCCAGAGTGCAACCTGACTGATAGTTCGCCTGAGATAGAGGTTGACTTCTTTATCTTCCTCTGCGCAGCATATTGTGTTCTCCTCTCCTCCTGCCTTTTCTCCTCCTCAGGGTAGCCCAGTGAGCTATTGTGTGTCTCCAGCTCTACGAACGTACACACACGCACACACACAGGCACTCTGAGGCTGGTAGAGGCCCAGAACAGTTGTCGAGAGAGAGAGGGGTAACATGTGCATGGGGTGGGCACAGATGGTGGGTCTGCGTGGGGGAGGAAGGGGGAAAGGTGGGCCGTCTGGCGGCATGAGCAAGCCTCAGAGAGCTCTCTCTCTCTCTTTCTCTCGCTTCCTCTCCTCCCCTTCTCTCCTTCATGCCTGTTGCGTTGGGTCCTATAGTAGACAAATGGGAGTTTAATTCAATTAGGGCCAGGCTACTGTTGCCGCTTCACGGCAGGGTCTGTGGAGCACCGCCACCCATTTACAGATGGGTGCGCGCTAGATAAGTGCGCGCGCACACACGCCGTCTCTCTCGCTCTCCTTTTTTCACACTCGCAAATATTGGCAAGTAGTGAAATACTTAAATACAAGGAAAACAAAGCCCGCCACAGTACACACACAGACACACACACCCTCTCCAGGTTTGCAGTAATGGTTCACGCATTGCTGAGTTTTCACTGAGGATCACGGCGGCACAAAAGCGGCCCCTCTCTTCCTGGGCCCTTTGTTCCCCCAGCACCAGTGTGACCTCTCCGGCTGCCTGGCCTTAAAACAAACACGGAGAGCCTCGTCTCCCATCACACACACCGTAAACAAGAGCACTTTCACCGGCCGTTATCTACATTCTGACCCCGCGAGAAAAAATAGACCCAATGCAGACGCTATCTGTCAGGTTCAAGGCCTTCGCTGATATAAACAGCCTTGTGTGGGAGTTACAGATTCATTGTTGGAAAGTGTGTAGTTATGCACAGAACTGATTTTAAAGACCCTTTCGTCAGAATTAGAGTTTTGTGGTTTTCTGTGGGTGTGCTAGCTTTAAGGTTATTTATATGCAAACATAATCTTGATGAGTTTGACAAGTTTCACTTATAGCAGATTACAGCAGATATGTGCAGCTGAAAATTCTCTTTATTTCCCTTTTTAGAAAATGTAAGAAATTTTATTTTATTTTATTTTATTATTTTATTTTATTTCATTTTATTATTATTTTTTTTAATGGAATGTGTTAGACTTGACAAAATGTAATTGTCCAACTATTTATTATTTATTTATTTTAATGGAATGTGTTTGTCCTGACAAAACATCATTTTCCAACCATTTTATTTATTATTTTTTTATTTATTAATTTTATTTTATTTTATTTTATTTATTTTTTATAGAATGTGCTTGTCTTAACAAAACGTCATTGTCCAACTATTTTATTTTATTTTATTTTTAAATGATATGTGCTTGTCCTGCCAAAACGTCCTTTCCCAACAGTTTATTTTATTCTTTTCTTTTCTTTTCTTTTCTTTTCTTTTTTCTTTTATTTTATTTTAATGGAATGTGCTTTTCCTGCCAAAACGTCCAACTATTTTATTTTATTTTATTATTTTGAATAGAATTTGCTTGTCTTTACAAAATGTCATTGTCCAGCTATTTTATTTTTATGTAATGTGCTTGTCCTGCATTTAAAACAGGCAATAGGAAACAATACAGAATGCTACACTTGTCAAACAATTGTCTGTCCTTCATAGACTTCTTAAAGCTATTTAGACCTAAAATTATATGAATTATATTATATACCTAAAATTAGATACCTTTTTGTATGTTATTATATCCAACAGGTGAAAATCACTTAATTTCCTGTCAGATTCCTTTGCATTTTTTTAACAATTAGCTCTTTTTATTATTATTACCCATTTATTGTAGATCAAACAGCAGGCTCAGCATAAACATTACCGCCGTGCGGTTTTCCGAGGCGTGAAACAGGTAAAAGTTTGCCCTCCCTAGTCCTTTTTGCGCATGAATGAAAGATGGCTGATTTGATTTACATGGATCATTTCCAGGCTATAGCCACTAGGCAGCGACCTCCTTTCAACTGTTTGAAGCCTTACCTAGTCGCCCCCCCCTCCCCCACTGCTCGCTCAGGTGATGCGCACCGCACAGGAGAGAGAGAGAGAGAACAGAGCAGTTATTTTCCACCGTCTGTTCCGCCGGGTTTCATTACCGTGGCAGAGAGGCACCTGGGAAAGACCTGCGGCAGGCTGTCTGATTCTCGACATGGATGTGGAATACGCGCTCACCTTTCTCTTTCGGCCGCTAGGAACAGACGCAAAGGAAATGAAAGCAAGGGGAAAAGACGGATAGCAGGCGGATTACCTGTGAACAGGGAATGTTGAAAAGGTGTGCGAGCCAGCGGAGGTGTCGTTCAGTCCAGATGGATGCGATTGTTGAGCGCTCGGCGCTACAGAAACCTTTTCTGTCAGAGATAATCGAAAGCTTGAATCATCTTTCGCCACCTACCAGTGAAATGGCTCCACTGTGGCTTTGGGTTTGCAGGTGTGTCTGCATTTTTTACCCCCGAGCGCTGGGAACACACTCCGCATGTGAGATGAGAGGATTGTAAGAGATTGTGACAGAGCACACACATACCTGTCTAAACAGCTAAACTGCTCAGAAGAACATGTGTATATGTGTGCGCGAGCACAACTCCAGGCTATGGAATGTGTTAACCTCTCCCAGTTAGCGGAGAGAGTTTTAGTTTGTCCAAACTGGACTGACACAAGGTATCGTTTCTGTATGTTAAATGTTTGTTTGCTAATGTATTCCACGTTTTAAAGATTCTGTCTATCTAGCTTGTTGCTCAGTTCTTGGTAAGGATGACTCTCGGGACCATCTTGAAATGCATTATGCCTTATTCTCAAAGGACAGTTACCAGAATGATAGGTGGGGTTGCTCGAGAATACGAAACAGCAGAGAGAGAGAGAGTGAGAGAGGGAGGGAGGGGAGAAAGGAGAAGTCAGGGCGAGAGAGAGAAGAGAGGTGGCCTCTTTGTCTCTAGGGTGAGCACAATGGACCGTTCACTGCAGGAATTATACGGCAGGACAGCTGCCGGAATGACACACTAAAATGGCAGCCAATAGAATTGCAAAGGGGGCAGATCTAAATGGGGGAAGCACATTTGATTGGTAGATATAAAATAAAGTTACACGTATATATGGAAAAGTATCGCATGTTTTAATCATACTTTGTAGTTTTACTGTAAAAATATTCAAAATAGAAAACTTATTGAAAGTAGTTATAACCTGCAGGAGTCCATTCCACTCTTTAATAAATCTGAATTTGAAAAATTAAATTTAATTACTGAAAAATGCTAAAAATGCCGCAAACTGATGACAAGTTAGATGGATGAAAGCAAAGATGATATAATAATAAACACATATATACTGTGGTCTTTTTAGTGTTTTTCCATTTTAACTTTTTACTCACAATAATAATAATAAAAAAAAAAACATGAATAAAAATTTTTAATTCCCTGCAGGAGTTTATTCCACTTTTTAATCATTCTGAATTCAATTACAGATGAAAATCAAATTTGATGATCTGAAAATGCTAAAAATATGATAAGTTAGATGGATCTTGTATTTTCTATGAATAAAAACTTGCTCTTTTAAGTTCTTTTTACTCTCACACAAAAAAATTATGTTATACATATATTTATACAAATATTTATATATTAATACAAATAAATATATTAATATTAAATATGAATATATATGTATTAATATTAAATATTGATATAATTATTAAATATAATTATATTTATATGTTTATAAAAATAAAGTTACACATATATTTGGAAAAGTATCACCATGTTTTATAGTTTTAACCATACTTTGTAGTTTTACTGTAAAAATATTCAAAATTGAAAACTTAAAATTTACAACTTTTTACTCTCACACAAAAATATATATTTATAAAAAATATTTATATATTTATTAATGTTAAATATTAATGTACTTATTAAATCTATTTATAAAAATAAAACTACACGTATATTTGGAAAAGTATCATACTTTTACTGTAAAAATATTCTGATTTAAAACTTAAAAGTTACAATCTAAAAAAAGCCACAAATTGATGACAAATTACATGGATGAAAGGAAAAAATATTATAATATAATAAAAACTATACTGTGGTTGGTTTTTATTCATTGTTCATTCGCTTTTTAATCAATTTAAATTCAATTACAATAAATTTTATGATCTAAAAATGCTAATAATGTGACAAATTGGACAAGTATGAAAACAAAGACCTTAGATTTTATATGAATGACAACTTATACTGTGATCATTTTTGTGTTGTTGTTTTTTTTGTTCGCTCTCACACACATACAAACAAAATTGAAATTTAAACCCATGTTACATCCTGCAGGAGTTCATTCCACTGTTATTCAATTACAGATGAAGAGGAAATTTTATGATCTGAAAATGCTAAAAATCTGAAAAGTTAGATGGATGTAACAAAGGTCTTATAATGTTAAAACATCCATACTCTTATCAATAGTGTTTAGTTTTTTTCTTTACTCCCACGCACAACAGTGCACAAAGCCATACAATGTCTTGGCCACATCTGTCAGACCCATGTGACCTTAAAGTCAGATAGTTTGATGGATTGCTTTGCGTGCCCATCACTTGTTTTTTGTTTTTTTTATCACTCACGCACACAAAGGCAAAGTGTCTGCTTAACAGAATTCAAAACATGCCTGTTCCTTTTTCCAAAATGGATTTCAAACCTCAGCGTTTTCTATTTCTATTTGTGCTGTGAGAGAATCTATGCAATTACAGTAAAATTAGAACATACTTGCAGAACAAACCATACTGACTTTCTGTAAAAAAAAAACAAAAAAACGATCTCAAGCATCCACGCAAGTATTCAAGCAATGCCATTCGGAATGTGGATTGCTAGCATATGCTGTCAAAAAAAAAAAAAAAAAACAGAATACAAGAACAGGAAAATGTGATGTAAAGAGTTTAGTGTTTTGTGTGGGCTTAAAGTCAAACCACTCAGCAGTTCACTATTATTAATATTCAGCCCTGACCTCTGTATTCATCCTCTTGATTCTTTTCCCAGTCCTCCCACTTCTTTCTTTCTCTTCAGAACACTCCCACCATTCAAAGTCTGAATGATTGGCCGCGGCTTTTTAGCTCCGATACCAAAATTCAGGGCTGCCTTTCGTACCTGTGCAAGACATAGCAAAGTGCGCTTATTAGTGAAATAAGTGGCCGTGTGAGAGAGAGCGAAAAGGAAGAGATGTGGGAGGAGGGGGGGACAGAGGAGAGAAAAGGCGAGATAAAGTTGCTTTACGTCCAAGGTATACTCGGACCACACAAAGAGGCTCTCATGTCTTACTTTCAACCACTCCCTTTATGTCTCTCTTTTGCTTTCTCTCGCTCGCCTTCTCCTTTTCATTCAAGGAGGGGGGGGTCTTCACCCTCGGCCTGAAGTCGCTCCTAAATAATCCCGCTGGTCACACCTCTTAGTTAGAAAGCTTTTTGTCCCACGCCCCTCACCCCCGCCATACCACCTCACCCCACTCTTTGGTATTCAGCCCGGGTCAGTGCATTTCGACCATCCCTTGTACCCGAGATGGTTCCCCTTTTAATTTGCACCTGTTGCGCAGTTGTCCGGGGGAGCAAATGCAGCCCCACGGATCAGACAAAGATCATATTATGATCAGATACGTGCGGCTAATCTTCACGTCCTCTGGCGAGAGCCGCCAAAGGGAAGCGGTCAGTCTTTTTTGCATGGGAACCTGTGAAAAAAAAGACGTCATTGGTATTTTGTTTTTTTTTTTTTTTAAGTGAATGGGCTCCTAGGGAGAGATTAGGGGTAGTTAAGGTACGGAGGAGGGAATGGAGCGTTCCACAGCCCAGTTGAGTCCATTTGACGCCAACGAACTGAGAAATAGAGCACGGATGGAAGGGAAAGTTTGTTGTTTTTCAAAACTCTGCTTTCGGGAGAGGGAGAAAATTGTCCCGAAATCAGCAATTAGGTTTTTAATCTAACCATTAGAGAAACTTCCCACTAGTTCTCACTGCTTTGGCAGCGTGCCTCTGAGATAAGGTGCTCGGAGAGCCTGGGGAGATATATGCTGTATTAGGCAAGGAAAGAACTTCAAATGAACCTGAACGTTAAACTGTTGTTCCCATGATGTAAGCTTCATAGTTTATTAGACCCTCAACGCCTCTCACCACCAGAGTTGTGCTTTATCATGTTCTCTCTTGTTGTTTATCACACAGCACTCTGGTCTTGTGAGGTTTCTTTTATCCTGACATCTAGAAATTGTTATTGTTACTGTTTATATATACAATGTATAAAATAATGACCTGATTCATCGCATTCATAGAAGTTTGTATTTACTTAATATTGTGTGTATGTATATTTAAGAAACATTTACATTTATATATGTTCACATCAGAGGTTGTGCTAGACTTTAACATTGCCAGTCATTTTAATTTCATATTTTAATTAGAATAACACATTTAATTGCTTCTATTTTTGTTCACATTTTCAATTTTAATTATGAACCTAATGTTACAGGACGACAGCGCAGTGTTAAAAAACAACAAAATATGCTAGGGCTGGGTAAACAAAAAACAAACAAACAAAAAAATCGATTTCTTGATTTTAATAGATTCTCATTTTAATGAACCAATATCGATTCTTAAATCACTCGATCTTTTGGTCTATGCAGTTTTCAGTTGATAAATGAACAGTACATAGTACCTCTTCCTTTCAATAAATAGCAGTAGGCTAGGCTTTGTGTTACTTTTGATATGAAACAAAGTTTTAAATTTCAAATTCTGTCCATTTCATTAGGAAATATAAGCAATAAATACCGTTTTGGCGCTCTTTAATGTGGCGTGATAGATCGTTGTAGCTTCTGTGTACTCCTTTGTGCGTAATCAAGCAAAACATAGCAAAATATTCGTGACAGTTTCGTTTTTGTTCTGGATCCGGTGCTCTGCTGCCACACTGGAGCGCGCTCGCCACCAACTGGACAGGGGTGGGAATTACGGTTACAAGTTACTATAGGTAAAATATGTGCAAGTAAATATGCAAAGTACACACACATACTTTATGTAAACAAACTGACAGCGCACTAT